>CAUYSK010009260.1:0-30193 GCA_963575035.1 Avahi laniger
TCTATATCTTTTAAGTGAGGCATTACGATGATCACATTCAACGTTAATATTGATATGTGAGATATCGCGCTAGTCATTATGTTGATTGCTTCCTAATTGTTTTGTTTTCTCCCTTGCGTTACTATTTTTTAAGAGCTTTGAATTCCTAATTTTGGTTGTTTTTACACTGGAGAGTATTGATTGTTCCGTTCAATGTATAGAGTACTTTGAAGGATTTCTTGTAGGGCAGGTCTAGTGGTGACAAATTCTTTTAGTGTTTGCTTATCTGGGAGAGAGTTTATTTCTCTTTTATTTACGAAGCTTAGTGTTGCAGGACACAAAATTCTGGCTGACAGCTATTCTGTTTAAGAAGACTGATGACAGGACCCCATTCTCTTCTGGCTTGTAAGGCTACCTCTGAGAAGTCTGCTGTTCATCTGTCGGGTTTTCCTTTGTACGTTCCTTGATGCTTTCATGTTGAAGGTTAGAAGATTTTGTCCTTTACTTTGATTTTGGCTACTCTGATGACTATGTACCTTGGAGATGTGTTGAAATAAATCTTCTTGGAGTTTAATGCCCTTTTGTATCTGGATGGCTAAATCTCTAGCAAGACCAGGGAAGTTTTCCTCCATTATTCCCTCAAGTCTGTTTTCCATGTTTTTTTATTTTTCTTCTTCTCCCTCAAGGATACCTATAAATCTTATGTTTGGTTATCTTACATAGTCCCATAATTCACAAAGACTTTGACATAGTTCTTGATTCTTTTTTCTTCATTTTTGATTGACTGGGTTAGTTATAAAGCCTTTTCTTCAAGCACTGAAATTCTTTCTTTTGCTTGGTATAATCTGTTGTTCAAACTTTCCGTGGTATTCTGTACTTCCCTAAATGATTCTTTCACTTCCAGAGTTCTGTTATTGTTATTTTTTTTTAACTATCTGTCTCTTTAGTGAATATTTCATTCATGTCCTGGCATACTTATTCATTTATTTATTTATTTATTTATTTTGGTTTCTCTGTGTTGCTTTTCAACTTTCTCACAATCACATTGAGCTTACTTGTGGTACATGATTTGAATTCCATATCTGATATTTCAATATTTTCTTTTTGGTTGGAGTCCAGTGCTGGAGAGTGAGTGTGATCCTTTGTGAGTGTTGAAATAGCTTGTTTTCTCATATTGCCAGAGGTGTTATGCTAGTTACTTCTCATCTGGAACCTCTTCCCTCAGCTTAAAAGAGGTAGTTGTATGGTCCACCTGTTCTCCTCTGCCAAGAACTCTGTTGCTCAGTGTAGAGAGACAGAGGTCTGCTGCTTTTTGGCTCATGCGAGTAGGTACCCACTATGGTGTTGTTTGCAATTTGTGTGGTTGGACTTCAGACCCCTGGGAGAATGTTCATGTGCCAGGGATCATGGACTAGGTTAGATAATCCCCTGTCCCCTGAGTGGTATGCTAGAGTCCTAGAGGATTAGACTGAGACTGAACTGGCAAACTTGCTCACAATCCTTCCTAGGTTCACGTGCTGGTTGTGATGGTGTAGGGTGGGGTGTTCTCCTGCTCTGGAAGAATCCTTAGGCGGCGGAAGGGTGGTTGCACTGTGAGCCTGTGTCAGGAGGGGTGGGGCCTTCTTGAGGATATTAGCAAAAGCAGGCAGTTATGGGACACACAAGCTGCTCATACTTTCCTCTCTTAGTAATGACAGCACTCCCTGTCTTTTGGTAGTACAAAAGCCCCCAGAGTCCTAGCTTTCACCCTGGCTGAACTTTAGCAGAGGTGGTAGGGGCAGTTTAACCCACTCTGTGTAGGGCTACCAGACTGGGTGTGGACTGTGGTTGAAATGCTCAAGCAGGGGAGAAGCGGTTGTGTCAGGGAGTTGCATACAGGGAAGGTAGGCTCCTCACAGAAGAGACAGGCAGCTTGCAGCTCATGGAGAGCACTGCTACCATTGCCTTCCCTCAGAGGTGGTGGTAGCTTTTGACCTTGGGGCACGTGAACGTGCTCACTGCTTCTTTTTAGCAGGAAAGGAGTGAGCCCCAAGCTCTGTAGAAACATGGGTGTGATAAGTACTCTGTCAAAGGTGGGGTGGCTGCTCCCAGGTACCCTGGCTTAATGGTCCCTGTTGAACCCTTCTTGTCCTTGGTGGAATCGGCCAGCCTGGGTGTAATAGACATTCTTTCAGAGGCCAGGCAGCCACTCCCAGGTCTCCTGGATTAATGGTCCCCGTGGAACACTTACCAGTCCTAAGAAGAAACATCTTTCAGCCCCAGCTGCTTCTGTGACAGTGTGCAGTGGAGAGGGGAGGAGAAGTTCCCAAATGACAGCGAACGTCTCCACTGGGAAGGGTGCAGACAACTTGAGATCATGAGCCAGGGGCTTTCTGGTGCAGGAGAGAGTGCACTCCACTTTCCTCTGTCCTAAAATCATCCACAGCACTTCCCAGTCTCCTTGGGACAGCCTACTCCATGAGCCATAACTCTAGGAGCACTAATTCTCTCCCATGTCTCCCCATTCTTTTGTGCTTATCACAGTCCAAGTGAGTGTTGAAAAAAGTTCACGACTTCTGTGGCTGGATAAAGATGCCTGGCATGTGGACCCTTCGCCACATCCTGAGCTGAGACAGTAGGCAAAATAGCATCCACTGTGTTAGCTCAGGTCCTTGGTGAGGGGAAACAACCCTACGTGGACATGCAGCTTAGTGCTCTGTTCTCAAGAAACTCTTCAGTTTTCCAATGGCAGCAGCAACTGGATTCGTCAAGGAAGAAGAGCTCTCCTGCAGATCAGGAGCTAGCAGACTGCCACAGGTGTGAGACAAGGAAAAGTAATCACTTCCAACTTCCCTTTCTACTAGACTCCAAATCCCTAGGGGGTCAGTTTCCATCAGAATTTTACTCCTCATTTGGTTCTGCCACCTCTTCCCATGCGATCTCTGGTAAGGGTAGGTTATGGCTCCTTTCCCTCAGTTGATGATTTTTAAAATGGTGTCTGAGAGGCTGAGGAACTCATAAGAGCTATATGCCAGGAATAAGTGTGAAATGAAACTCAACTTATCCTTAGAAGGACTAAAGTTCATCCTTTAGTTGTGTTATTTTTTGGTTAGATCAAAATTATATGCACTCATCAGATAGTAACAGAACTTCAAGAAAAGGATGTTTTTTGTTTTTGTTTTTTCCCTTCAAAATGGGGTCTAAATTTGTTATCCAAGTTGGTCTCAAACTCTCGTCTTTGCCTGATCCTCCCAAGTAGCTGGAATTACAGGCACACACCCATATGACAAGGAATTAATAACAAGGATATACAAGGAGCTCAAACAACTCAATAGCAAAAATATAAATAATACAATTTTCAATGGGCAAAATATCCAAAAAGATATTTCTCAAAAGAAGACATACAAATGATCAACAGGTACATACAAAAATGCTGGATATCACTAATTGTCAGAGAAATGAAACTCAAAGCTACAATGAGATATCATCTCAACCCAGTTAAAATGGCTTTTATCCAAAAGACAAGCACTGAAGAATGTGGTGAGGATGTGGAGAAAGGGGAATACTCCGTGCACTGTTGATGGGAGTGTAAATTAGTACAGTCACTGTGGAGAATAGTATGAAGGTTCCTCAAGAAGCTAAAACAGATCTACCATATAATCTAGCAAACCCACCGCTGGGTATATATCCAAAAGAATGGAAACTAGTATATTGAAAAGATATTTTCACTCCCTTGTTTATTGCAGCACTATTTACAGTAGCCACAATATGAAATGAATCTAGTTCTGTCCGTCAATGGATGCATGGCTAAAAATTATGGTATATGTATACAATGGAATATTACTCAGCCATAGACATGAATGAAGTCCTGTGATCTGCAACAATATGGATGAAACTGGAGGACATTATGTTAAACAGAATGTCAGGCACAGAAAGACAAATATTTCGTGTTTTTACTCATATGTGGGAAATAAAAAAAAATTGAACTCATAGAGATAGAAGAATGATAGTTATAAGAGACTATAAAGGTTAGTGGGAGGGAATAATAAAATAAGGATGTTTAATGGATAGAAAAATATAGTTAGGTAAAATGAATAAGATCTAGTATTTGGTAGCACAACAAGACAACTATGGTTAACAATAGTTTATTGTATATTTTAAAATAAAAAAATAAAATGATATTGTTGGTTCTCCTAGCCTTGCAGCCTATATCAAAAGAAAAAATAAATTCTGTCTTGAGGGATATAAATTAATTCAGAGCCTTAAATTATACCTATATATTTCATTTGCAATATCTGGCACTTAATTAATAATAACCAAGTGTATAAAAAGACAAGTTTGGACAATTAATCAAGAGGCAAAAACAAACAAAAAAGTGCATGCAGGCTCACAGGAAATCCAGATAATGGAATTATAGACATGGACATTAACTTGATTAACAAGTCAATGAATTACAAAATACACTGAAAAACATGCAGTATAAACATAAATGAAATCAAAATTTTAGAATTGAATTTTTCCTTTATTCACACATTCTTTCTTCAGCTATAGTTAATATTCTGTTAAACTAATCCATTAACTTTAGTTTTATTTTATTTTTATGATTTACAATATAGATATGAAAAAGTATCTGGAATAAAGTGTGGAGAGGGAACAGTACAATAAATGATAGAGGAAAATTCTAATGAGAAAAGTGTAAATGATGTTAAAAAAAGAGTCAAAGAAAAAAAAGAATTTGCATAAAGTTAAGAAAAAAACAAGAAAACCTAATCTGTACTGTTAGATGTCTCAACAATTCTTACCTTAGTAAAACCAACCTATATTTCTGACTGGGAACCGGGTGCTGAAGTGGATGGAGAGAAGTCATGGAACCGGAAAGGCACTGACCACTCTGCCTAAGTGCGGAGCAGAGGATCCTGTGGAAGGGGCGAAAAAGCTCCAGAACTCCACCAAGCTCCTGCAGAAGAACAACCTGAATCTGCTCCGAGACCTGGCTGTGCACATCGCCCACAGCCTCAGGAACAGCTGGGACTTGGGAGGTGCGGTCGCACTGCACAGGAAGAAGGGTGACTCTGAGTTCATGACTATCCTTACCGATGAGATTGGGTCAGAGGAGACCATCCTGCTTTTAATTGTGGGTGAGGAGAAAGGTGCTGGGCTCTTCTTACTGGCAGGGCCAGCTGAGGCCGAGGAGACCCTGGGGCCCAGGGTGTCTGAGGACTTGGAAGGCAAAGGAGCCGGAAAGAAAGGCCGCTTTCAGGGCAAGGCCACCAAGATGAGCTGGCGGGCAGAGGCGCAGGCGCTTCTCCTGGACTACGTGAGCCACAGAGTGCTGAGGAGTGAGGTCTCAGGGCGCCTGCCTTTGTAAAGAAGGCAGGGATGGTAACTAGAAGGAGGAAGGGGTAGTTCTTGTGTGACGTTAATGTTCTATATTTTGGCCTGATTAGTGGTTATATTGGTGTGTGCATTTTGTGATATTTCTTCAGGCTATGAAGTTTCTGATTTCTTCACTTACTTTTATTTATTCTATACATCAGAAAAAGTGTTTACTACCAAATAAGGGTCTTTATAACTTATTAAACAACCATTGATTCCTTCACATTACCACCAAAATTGAACATCTGACTATTTAATACCACATAAATATTTACCAAATTTGGTTTGGGAGATAAATGATTTATCTGTGGTGATCTATTAATTTCATGTTTTCATACTGATAACAATCTTGAAATTTAGTTGAAGAAGAGTCTTAATCACCTAAACATCTACTTATTATTGCTTTTTGATTTTTAGCCTTATGTTTGTCAGGAGGTCAGCTAAGCTGAAGAGAAAGTTGAGATGTCAGCTGTCAAGAGTAGCTGATTAATTCAATTAAAAAAAACATTGAAAGTAGCAATCAAGCTTTTAATCACCTGCTGCGGTAGTATAAGCAGGAGATTAAAACCTGTCTCATTTTCTCCCACAGGAGGAACAGCAGGTGGGTAAACTGAGAATGGATCAGTGTCAACATGGGTGTTGGTTCTGTGGACAAAATGTCCTAGCAACGGTATGGACCCTGAAATCGCTTTCCTACGATTATTGCTTTTTGTGTCCTATCAAAAATGCTTTGTCTACCCCAGTGTTGTGAAAGTAATTACCTTTATCTTAATCTAGAACCCTTATAATGTTTACTTTTGCATTTTTGTCTATGATCCATTGCAAAATACTTTTTAAATATGTCGTGGAATGAAACAAGAAGTTTTTTGTTTGTTTGTTTGAATATGGTTAACACAACTATGTTTTTCCGATTACATTGCATTGACAACTTTGTTGAAAATAAATTGACCGTATACATGCAAGTCTATTTCTGAACTCTATTCTGTTCCATTAATATGTTTTTAATCTTTATGTATTAATAAAAAGTATATTCTCTTGATTTCTAGAGTTATATTATCTGATAATATAATTTTTGTAATTTTTTAGGGAGTATAACATATTGCTGACTTTTTATATACTACGTAGATTTAGTACTGTATTTCCTCACATGAATGTAAAATATAAAAGCAACAAAACATTAAAACAATATAATTTCATTTACTCCTTTAAACATGTGTGCCTTTGTTGTCATATATTTTATTTATACATATGTTGTGATGTTATTCTACTTTAAAAAGTCAGTTGTCATTTAATTATATTAAGAAAATAAAGCAAAATCTATATTTTATATTATACTTAAAGTTTTTATTTCCAGTCTTCTTCATTTCTTCATGTATAGCTGAGTTCCTGAGTTTCTATCTGGTAATATTTCCCTTAACATGAAAAACATTCTTAATCATATCTCATGGTGTTATCTGCTGACAACTATTTCTTTAAGCTATAGTTTATCAGAAAACTTCTGTATTTCAAATTTAGCTGTATTTATGAAGGACAATTTTTCTAGACACAGGATTCCAGGTTGACAGATTTTTAAAAAACAGATTAAACATCATGTCTTTATCTGATAAGGTTGCTTGAATTTTGACATTGATATCTTATATCTAAGTTTTTTTTCCTTCTTTCCCTATTTTCTCTACCTTAAGTTTTCAGAAATTTGACTACAATGTGCCTATGTAAGGGTTTTTAAATATTTATCTTACCAGGGATTTGTTGAGCTTTTAGGATCTGTGAGTTAATATTTTTTCATTAAATTTGAGAAATTTTGAGGGCATATTTCTTCAGAATTTTTCTTCTCTCTCTTTCTCTTCTAACCTGTGTGGAATCTAATTTTATGTATGTCAGTCTACTTGATCCCTCAGGCATTTAAATCTCTGTTCATTTTTTTATTCCAGCTTTTCTTCTGTTTTACCTCAGTTTGGATAATTTCTACTAATCTAATTCAAATTCATTAAACTTTTTGCTTTCACATCAACTCTGATTTTTTTTTAGACATTTTATATTTTATTTTTTGGAAATTCTTTAGAACACCAGTTTATAATTTTCATTTTTTTCTGAGATTCTCTGTTTATTCTCTCAATTGTCTATCTTCCTTCAAGTCCTTATTTGTGAATTCCAATATCTGCATTATCTCAGGTTCTTTTTCTAAAAGATCTTTTAGTCTTTTGGTTGAAGAATACATGTTTCTGTTTCTTTTGGATGTGAAATGCATGTTTCTGTATTTTTCATCTCTAGCACTATGATTGTTACATTGTAAGATGTCTGGATTATGTTTCTTTCTTTAAAGTATTGTGTTTTGTTCTGACAGAGAGTTAAACAAATTAATCACTATAAGCCTTTATTTTAGGCTTTGTTTGAGTAGAGCTATTTCAACATTTTGCTCATTTGTACTCTGGAGCTCTTACTTTTGAAGCATGCCCTTTCTGGACTGTCAACGGTACCTGGAGTACTCAGCGAGAGTCTCCACATTAGCTAAGACACAATGAAATTTTTCCCAGAACTGAGTAACTTCTGGTGTTTTCATTCAGTTATGGCTCCCAGCAGCTACTGTCAACCAGGCTTCAACTCTCACCCTGAGCTTGCATAGCCTCGTCCTTCCCTAAGAAACAGAGGGTATAGCTAGCCTGAAAGTTTCTTCCCTGTACTATTCTCTCCTTTCTAGAATCCTGCTTCCTAAACTTATTCTAACTCACATTCTATAAACTCTTATTTCTGTTTCCTTCATTCATTGAGACTGAAGCATTTTGTGTGGCTTTCTCCTTTCTGTGCTGTGGTCTAAAATAATCTCCTGTGCAGGAATCCAGGGCAGATGCAGAGCTCACTTAATGTGTTTCTCTTCTTTCAAATAAAATAACTTTGTATTCTCCATTGCCCATTGTTTAAAAACAATTACTTCATATATTGTAAATTTTTAGTATTTTCTTTGCAAAGTGTACATAGGTCTGATATGGAAACTGCACTATGAGTGGAAATCATAAATATATTTTATTTCCATCTATCTAAAAAAAACTGGACACATTTGGTTTGAGATATTTATCTCAAATCAATATTTTTTAGGAAAGTGCATTCTACCCTCTCTCAATCTAAAGGTAAATTTAGTTTGATTTGATTGAACTTGCTAGAACTGGTCTAAAACATTCCCATGGAGAAAACAACATGTAAATGTGCACAATGGCTATGTAGGCTAGTAACACATAATATTATCATGATGATAATAGCTAACATTAAATAGTTATATGTCTTGCATTTTTTGCTTCCTCAATACTTACAACATTGTGAAATCAATAATATATTATATTAGGAGACAGACACAGAAAGACTAAGTAATATGCTTATAGTCACACATAGAGGACGTGTGAGAACTGAGGAACTAATACAAACAGTCCCAGTTCACGCTCTTTCCTAATGTGTTAATGCCTTGAAAGATCAATTGATTCTCTTACAAGCTTCAAAAATATGTGTTTCTCCACTTCCTGCTATACAACTTTCTTCTGCTTAATAGCCTCACAACATAAATCTGGCCAGAAGAGTAGAAAATACAGAAAGCACAATCTGAGTTAAAAGTGTAGATAGGTGGGTTTTTAGGAGCAAGATAATTTCCAGGAAAAAACATTTTATGATGAGAATTATCTATCTAAGATCTATCTTCACTCTCACTCCAAATTTTCCTTTAAGGAGCTATTTTTTATATATTTCAAGACACAGTTTAAATGTCCTTTTTGCCATGAATACTTTGCTAAATGCTCACTACCAACTCACTTCCAAATTGGATGATAGGCCCCGTTCTGTGTGTTGGAATCTTCATCACGGTACTCATGAAATACTGTATTGTAAATGTTTCTTTATTTATCTATCTACACACCCCAGATGCAAAACATGTCCTTGAAAGCTGGACCTTCTGTTATAATAATGGTAAGAGCCATTTCTTAAAACTTTTCATAACAATGACTTGTGCAGCCAAAAAATTTCAAATACAACTCTACACAATACAGCCAGAATCTGCCTTTGAAAACAAGTTGATTTCCACCTTTGTCATCACTTTGATAGTGAAGCTCTGGCCTGATTATGCTATGATTATTTTAGTCTTCTGGAAGCATTTTCCAATGTGTGCAGCGCAGAGGATGGGCTCATACACCCCTTGAGATAGTAATTGAAAGACTAGCTTCTTCGTGTTAGCTGTAGCTGGGCAGTAGTATTTATCAGAAGTAGAATCTACTGAAATTTTCATATGGCCATTTATAGTCTCAATGAATTGTTTTAGGAAATAAATGACAGTTAAGATATTTTCTAGAACATATGAGTGTTAAATCTAAAAGAATTATTTAACAACATAAAATTTTAAATAGGGCCATTTAATTAACAAGAAAATACTTCCCTTTTTTTACACAGATATACAATTAAAGTGTGAAAACAAGTGGCTCAAACTGTTCTACAGGGTGGCCTAATCTGAGTCCCACATTTGGCAAAATGTGAATGACTTCAGGAAAATAATCCTACAAAAATACTTAATTAACTTCTGTCTCAAAATAATGAGTTTTTTCCCATTCTACCTTTCTTTCTCTTCTGGTAAGTCTCACTTAGTAAACAGTTTAGGTTGCCTCAGGATATAAAATCTGTCAAGAACATTATTGAGACAGGGGGGAAGGTTGGTAGAATCTTCTCCGTCAGAATAGATGACAACTAATTACAGTCCAGGAACTGGAAACCCCAGGGGAAGAAGTAAAGTCTGAGTCTGCCCAGATAAGTTTGTTTGAGGCTATTTTTGATGGTGAGAGTATTTATGAGTTGTATTAATAATAGATGAACTAATGTTGTCGCACTGAGATATGAAAACAATCTTATTTGACCACTAGGAAGTTGCTTGCCTGGCAACAAGACCAAAAAGAAAATAAACATTAAATAATAAATCACTTCTTTAAAATAAAGTTTTTATGGAATTCTTTAATATTCATAACATTGTTAATAAAGGTTTTTAAAGGTG
Organism: Avahi laniger; assembly: GCA_963575035.1. Classification (NCBI taxonomy): domain Eukaryota; kingdom Metazoa; phylum Chordata; class Mammalia; order Primates; family Indriidae; genus Avahi; species Avahi laniger. The sequence goes on from CAUYSK010009260.1 coordinate 10,352, forward strand.
TAGAGTGTGGCATTCTAAAATAAAGGAAGGAATACATTTTACTTAATTTAAGACATGCTTTGTGATTTGTTTCTATAATTGCTGTGCATTCCTTAGTGCTAACATTGTTCTCTGTCTATTCTCTATTATTAAGCAATTAATGTTATTTCTAATAAAGTGACACTATTAAGTTGCCATTCTATTACCTAATATTTAATAATTAGATAATGGCCTTTGAGATTTTATTCTTTTTTCCTGGAAAGGGAGAGAAAAGGGCTTTTTGATTTCTCTCTGACACTGGCATAAAGAGTTTTTTTTTTTTTTTCTAAGACCACAGACTTAGAGACATAGTGAGTACAATGGAGAAAAACTAGCAGGCTGTTTTGATTGAAGAGATATCAGGTAAACTCTTATACTCTGAAGCCTCAGCCAGACATTGGTGCTACAATGACTAAAATTTTACTATGCATGTAAGAGCATTTTGTTAAATACTGCCCTTTTGTTGCAAAACAAAATTCATGCTTACTTGGGGGAGGACACATAATGCTATTCCTTTGGCATGAATGAGTTTATACATTCCTCTTATTCTAGTTTATAGGTATATGTAAAATAGAAAAGAGACTTTTTTTCATTCCCAGCTCTATATGTAAAATGAAAAAGAGAGATAAAGACAGATTAGATAATCTTCTTACTCCATTTGCGTAGTGTCTGTAATTTGCGTAGTGTCTGTAATTTCAATTTTCACTAATAAGATAGTTATCAAAACTAGAGAAAAGAGTAAAATTTCCTTTCTTTGTTTCCCTTTGTTCACTGACTATTGTTTCTATTGTCATAATTGATTCACAGTGGCACACAGAAATGGAAAACTGCTTTGGAAATTCAATAGGCAAATAGAGAGAAGATATTTTGAATAGGAATGAGTTTAGAACTTTAGAATTTCGTATAGATTTCAAACATATAAATTCTGTCTCTTGGGCAAGGGGGGGGAGGGGGAAAGAGGGAGAGGGGACGGGTATATACATACACAAAGAGTGCAATGCGCACCACCCGAAAGATGGACATATTTGAAACTCGGACTTGAGGGTGGGGGCAAAGGCAACATACGTAACCTAAATATCTGTACCCCCATAATATGCTGAAATAAAAAAATAAATAAAAAAAATTTTGTCTCTTTCTCCAAATAATGTTAGACCCTTTGCAATAACAGTCTCAAGTATTACAAAAGCTATATACATATATATATATGTATATGTACGTATATATATACACATTACAGTAAGAGTAAAAGTGTCAAGCTACAGGGGCAGTGAGGAGAATATAAGAGAAGGGACCAGAACACTTAATTCCGAGCTTCTTCAAAAACTGAAAAAGAGAGGCAGAAGAGGGTGCATTGTCCTTTGTCTAGTAAAAACTATAAACATCTCAAACATCTAAAAACTATAAAAAACTCAAGAAGTAGAAAAGTTTTTATGACTCTAGGCTCCAGGCATAATTATATAAAATATAGTGAGCCCCCTATTGAATGTTCTTGATAGCTGTTGTACATAAAAATGTTAGAAATTCTTTATAATAGCATATGTGAAATTATTTTGTGAAATCCCAAAGCACAGTTTCAGCTGTCAGAACATACAGCACATTGAAGTGCTGGTAAAGTTTCAGGCTTTCACCTCCATACCTTGACTTATGTATCTCTTCCACTTGTCTGTTCCTGAGTTGCATCTTTTAAAATAAAACAATAATTATAAGTAAAGCACTTTTTTTAGTTCTGTGAGTCATTCTAGCAAATTATTTAACCTCAGAGGGGTATTAGTCCTTTGTCGGATACATAGTTTGCAAATATTTTCTCCCATCCTTTGTGGTGTCTATGTACTCTGATGATCATTTCCTTTGTTGTGCCAAAATATTTTAGTTCAATTAAGTCCCATTTATATTTTTTATTGCTGTATTTTATTTTGGAGTCTTAGACATGAATTGTTTGCCTAGGCCAGTGTTCAGAAGAGTTTTTCTATGTTTTCTTCAAGAATTTGTATAACTTCAGGTGTTACATTTAAGTCATCAATCCATCTCAAGTTAATTTTTGTATATGGTGAGAGATATGGATCCAGTTTCATTCTGCTGCATATGGTTATCCAATTTTCCCAGAACCATTCATTGAATAGGGTGTCCTTTTCCCAGATGTGTTTTTGTCTGCTTTGTCAAAAATCAGTTGGTTATAGCTATATGGCTTTATTTCTGGGTTATCTATGTTGGTTCATTGGTCTATGTGTCTACTTTTATACTAGTGCCATGCTGTTTGGGTTGTTATAGCCTTGTAGTATAATTTGAAATCAGGTAATGTGATGCTTTCAGATATTCATAAACTACAAAGAATTCAGATAAATGAGCAAGAAAAAAACACAAATAACCTCATCAAAAAGTGAGAAAAATACACAAGAAGATGTTTTTCAACACAAAGAAATACAAAATATTATTGGTAAATACTACAAAAATCTTTGTGCATATAAATTAGAAAACATACAGAAAAAGGATAAATTCTCCCAAGACTCAAATCAGGAAGAAATAGAACTACCGAACAGACCAAAAATGAGAATTGAGATTGAAGCAGTAATAAAAAATCTTCCAAAAATCAAAGTCATGGGACAGATGGATTCACAGCCAAATTTTTCGAGACCAACAAAGAAAAGGCGGTACCCATAATGCAGAAATTATTCCATAACATTGAGAAAGAGGGAATCCTCTCCAACTCATTCTATGAAGCCAGTATCACCTTGATACTGAAGCCAGGAAAGGACACAACAAAAAAAGAAAACTACACACCAAAATCCCTTATGAAGATAAATGCAAAAATCCTGAAAATACTAGCAAACTGAATTCAGCATCACACCAAAGAAATAATCTGCCATGACCAAGTTGGCTTCATCCCAGTGATGCAAGGATGGTTCAACATACATAAATAAATACATGTGATTCTTCACATAAGCAGACGCAAAAACAAAGATCATATGATCATCTCAATAGATGCACAAGAAGCATTTGACAAAATCCAGCATCCTTTAATGACAAAAACCCTCAACAATCTAGGCACAGAAGAAACATACCTCAAAGTTATAAAAGGCATACATGATGAACCCATATCCACCACCATACTTGATTGGGAAAAGTTGAAAGAATTCCCACTAAGAACTAGAATAAGACAAAGTTGCCCATTGTCACCACTTCTATTTAACATAATGCTGTAATTCTTAGCCAGAGCAATCAGGCAAGAGAAAAAAGTAAAGCTTTCAAATAAGGAAAGAGGAGGTCAAACTATTGCTTTTCACTAACTACATGTTCTTATATATAGAAAGCCCCAAAAACTACCAAGGGACACCTGGAATTGATAAATTCAGCAAAGTCTCAGGTTACAAAATTAATGTACACAAAGCAGTAGTATTTCTATACAATAATAACAATCAAGCTGAGAGTCAAATCAAAGACTGAATACCATTCACAATAGCTACAAAAATAAAATAAAATAAAATACCTAGGTATACACTTAACAAATGAGGTGAATGATCTCTACAAAGAGAACTATTAAACATTGAGGAAAGACATTGCCGATGACACAAGCAAATGGAAAAATACATCATTCTCATGGATTGGTTGAATCAACATTGTTAAAATGTCCATATTACCCAAAGCGATTTACAAATTCAATGCAATCCTCATCAAAATATCAACATCATATTTCAAAGATCTAGAAAAAAATAATTCTACATGTCATTTGGAAGCAGAAAAGAGCACAAATAGCCAAAGCAATCTTAAGCAAAAAGAAAAAATCTTGAGACATCACATTATCAGACTTCAAGCTATACTGCAATGGTATAGGAATCAAAACCACATGGTATTGGCACAAAAAATAAAGACATAGACCAATGGAATGGAACAGAGAACCCAGATATAAACACATCCACACACAGCTAACTGATCTTTGACAAAGCAGACAATGATATACATTGAGGAAAAGGAGCCCTATTCAATAAGTGGTGCTGGAAAAATTGGATAGCTACATGCAGAAAAATGAAACAGGATCCATGTCTCTCACCACTCACAAAAAATAATTCAAGATAGATAAAAGACTTAAATGTAAGGCATGAAACCATACGAATTCTCAAAGAAAATGTTGGAAAAACTCTTACAGATATTGGTCTAGGTAAAGACTTTATGATGACCCCCAACAGCAATGACAGCAACAACAATGTTGGCAGGGATGCAGAAAGAAACCCTTATACACTGTTGGTGGGACTGTATATTAGTACCTCCTCTATGGAAAACAGTAAGTATGGAGTTTCCTCAAAGAACTAAAAGTAGACCTACCATTGGATCCAACAATTCTACTACTGAGTATCTACCCAAAGGAAAAGAAGTCATGTTTTCAAAGGATGCCTGCATGCACCCAAATGTTTATTGCAGCACAATTCACAATTGCAAAGATGTGGAATCAATACAAGTGCCCATCAATTAATGAGTTGATTACCAAATGTGGTATACCATGGAGTACTACTCAGCCATAAAAAGGATGAATTGATGCCTTTTGCAAAAATTTGAATGGAACTAGAAACCATATCCTAAATGAAGTATCTGAAGAATGGAAAAAAAAAAAAAAAACACCAGTACTCGCTATTAAATTAGAAATAGCTGATGAACACACACGTACACAGAGGGAAGTAAAACTCAGAGGAAATCAAGCAAGAGGGAAGGGGATGGGTGAAAGCCTATCTAAAGGGTACAATGAACACTGCTTGGATGATGGGCACACTTATAGCTATGACTCAATATTACAAAAGTGATCCATGTAATGAAAAACTTTTGTAGCCCTTAACATTTTGAAATTAAAAAAATAAAATATAAAAAAACCCAAAACAATGGCCAACAAACATATATGAAAATATATTCAACATCAGTAATCATCAGGGCAATGTAAATTTAAACCACAACGAGATACCACTTTACCACTGTCAGAATGGCCATAATTAAAAATTCAGAAAACAATAGATGTCAGTACAGATATGTAAAAAGGGAACATGTATGCGTTTTGTGGGAATGTAAACTGGTAAAATCTCTACCAAAAACAGTATGGAGATTCCTCAAAGAACTAAAAATAGACTTACCATTTGATCTAGCAATGACACTCTGGGTATCTATTCAAATAAAATGACATCATTTTTCAAAAAGACACTTGTACCCTAATATTTATTGTAGCATGATTTTAATTGCAAAGATTTTGGAATCAACCTAAGTACCCTTCCACTGATGAATGGATAAATAAATTATTTATATATATAAATATATATTATATATACAACATTTTATATATAACATATAAATATATAAAAATGTAAAAAATATAAAACTATATTTTTTACATACATAAAATATTTTATATATATAATAAAATATAAATATTTATGTCTTGAAGTACTACTCAGCCATAAAAGGAATGAAATAATGTCTTTTGAAGCAACTTGGATGAAACTGGAGACCATTATGTTAAGTTAAGTATCTCAGGACATGAAAAACAAATACCACAAGTTCCCACTTCCGCATGGTAGCTACACAAGGGGACGCCAGTCACAAGAGGACACCAGTCACTAGAGGACACCAAAAACAAAGAAGAGGGGAGGATGGAAAGGAGATGAGAGATAAATATCCACCTATCATGTACAGTGTACAGTATTCTGGTGATGGGTACTCTAAAAGCCTTGAGTTTAATATTATCCAATTCATCCATGTAATCCATGTAAAACAAAACAAAACAAAACACTTGTACCCTCTAAATCTATTGAAATTAAAAAAAAATAAAATGAACCTGAAAGGAAGACCTGGAAACCCCTAAATTTGTAGTCAGTCAGGCAGAGGTGCAGGGAGACTGGCAGCCCCATTGTGGCTCGCCTCTGAACTAGGCTAGTCTCCTGGACTGAGTCCTCAACCTGTGACCTCTGCACTAACTGCAGTAATTAGTGTCAGAATTGAACTGAGTTGTTCTACAACCAGTTGGTTTGGAAAACATGTATTTATTTCCAGAAAAAAAACCCACATGATTGGTGTCAGAGATAGTGTTAGAAAACAAACACTACACAAGCCTATTTAAAAAAAAAGTGTGTGTAGGCAAGCATATATATCCTTTATAACACACACATATTATATGTGCATATTTATGTTTATGTATTATATAAAGAATAGTTATGCTATAAAAATGTTTATATGCAATACACATACATATACACTTATATATATGCTATAAAGAATGTATAAATACATGCACACACACACATAATATATGCTGCAAAATAAAAAAGTTTCAAGATTTAGCAAGTTTTACATGGGACATACTTACACTAACAAATTATTCATAATTTATCCTAACTTCAAATGTAAGTGGGAATCCTTTATTTTACCTAGCAACTCTAAATATAAAGCACTTGCCTAGATGCCAAAACTCACGTATTCAAATCAGTGTTTGCCTGCTGGTGTACTTAAATTGGGTTTACTGCAATGTTACTTTGGGTTGGCAAAAGAAGAGAAAGCAAGTTAGGGAATTAAAAGTCAGTAGATATCTTAGACATCAATTGTAGATGCCCAGCTTTTGAAAATGCCTAGTTATTCTGAGAGATTTAATATGATGAATATTAAAGCATATGATCTTGAACTAGCAAATGCTTGAGAGTTAACATCTGTGTATAAGTCAATTGCTTGGAACTTGACAATTACGCTTTTCAGGAATAATATTCTACAAGACTGTTAGCTTCCAGACCATATCGCAAAAGACTATTTGACACACAGATAGTTGAACTACTTGTTAAAATGTCATTCGAATTATGCTTTAGAATTCAGGACAAAGTGGCCAAATTTCATTCTTTCCTCTGTGATACTGGAGTGGGAAGCTGAGTGGTCTCTTCTACTATGGGATTCACTGTTCTATTTTAGAAAAGATTTTGACCTCCAAGCAAAGCTCAGCGGTTTGTATAATTAAGAGTTGTTTTAAGTTTCATATTAGTGTGTCAAAATGGCTTTCCATTCTACAGAAAATAAATTTTCGTCAGCTTCTCATTTTTAAACTGCCTCCTATTCTTATTTCTTGAGTTACAGTTTGACTTAAAGCTCTCTCTGCTGATTTTTCACTGCATATTCTCAAGCATTTACTGAAAGAGTTATATATTTATGATGAGAAGGAAGAGGAGGACAAGCAGAACACTCACACATAGTATTGCCCCTTTTGAGCATCGGTTAGGTACCAAGAAGTGTGATATGTATTACTATCTACAGATTATAGATCTTCATTCTTAAAGCATCTCAGTAAGTTAGATGGCATTTCCATTTTATAGAAGAGAGATATGAATCACAGAATGATGATCCAAATTTGCATAGCTTGGCAAATGGTGGTGATAAGATATAAAAAACATTCCTCTGACTCTAAATCACCTGTTTTTATCCATAATGTAATGTTTTCAGGTAGAAATCCATAGGTACAGTATTTGATAACTAAAACATCTTAGCACACTCAAGCAACTAAAGGGGAGACAACCAGGTAATATGATTGAAAATGTCTTACCTTAAAACATCTCTAATTAGTGAACTGATGGAGCATACAAATATCTTCCATTTTATGTTTTAGATCTTTATCTTTTTCATTTGTTCCTTATGATACTTACATTGACATTTGCAAGACCGTTATGTTATATAGAGAATATAAACTCCAAAAGATTAAGGTAAAAGAAGGCAGTAAGAGGTAAAGTAGATTTTCATAAGTGTGACTTCTGACCTTAAGCTTATTACTTTCCCCAGCACACATTTTTCCAAGATACTATTATGCCAGAAATATTTCATATTATATTTGTCTAAATAAGACTTTTAAATTGATCTATTTTATTCCAGATTAATTACTTTTAAATTAAAATTGTGGAATTCTGTAAAATATATCCTCTCTTAATCCAATACATCACGAAAAACTGTAAAGCTTTCTAAGCCATGCTTGGTATGGAACATGTTTTGTAGTTTGTGTCACACAGTAGAAAACTTAAAAATAATGACAATAAAACCAATTAAAATGTTGGATAAATATGTAAATACTATGCTATGAAAAATTACTAAGTGCCCATCACTATTCTCAGATTTTTAGAGGATTATTTTCATTTAATCCACAGAGAAATAAGAAAATGGTGAAAACAGAGTAGCTGGCTTTCCTGAACAAAGTCATTGCAGTAGTCTTTTACAGTTAATAGCTTTACTGGCACATACTCTTTTTTTTCCCCAAGTCTCAGACAATTAAGTAAATATTACAAAAAAAATGTGTATATAGGAGCACTATATCACAACTGAGCAAACATACACAGGATGCTAACAGCATAAATGAGGCATTAACACAGGGTTATTATCGCATTCTGACAAAAGGAGAGGAGAAATATTTACCCCATTAATCCACTGTTCACTCCTGAAATGACCGATTCCTGAGAAATGTCGTACAACTCTAGAATGTCTTTTCCAACCTCCACAGATTCCTATCCACCCTTTAGTATACTAATGTCATAGTTAATTCTTTTAGAACCTCATCAAAAATAGCACAGTGTCATTACTAGGAGCAGAAAAGGAACTGGAACTTCTAGGTCTTCCCCACCCTTCCAAGGGATCCACAAACGGACTTTCTAAAGATGAATCAAAAGTCTTCTGTCATCACTCTCTCCCTATGGAATTTTTATTGCTCACTCTCTTTTTTATGGACCTTTGAAACATAAATTTTTATTTGCTTTAAACTGTGAATTATCTGTATTTTGGGTGGAGAGATGCATGTAGCTATGTTCCATGTTTAGATCAATGCAGAACACTGATACTTCTCAGCATCGGTCACAGTGGCAGAAAATATCAGGTATAGAAATTCAAGTATAGCAGATAAAGCACAGATTCTGACCTCAGGTACACTGTGTTCAAATGTATCTGTTTGCAGATGGTTAGTCACTACTGAAGGAAACCAGAATTTTTAACCCCTTGAGAAACACAGAAAAGATATCACTGACTCTCTTTTTGGGTATTCTCTGTCTTTCTCACAGAGCCCAAGATGTATTTTTGGTAAGAAAGGTCATAAGAAAGGCATGAGGATGTGGTTTTGTTGAAGGAAAAGTGATTCTGTTTAGTTTACAGATAAGTTAAAGGTAGTTTCAGAATGAAGGGCTAAAAATGGTAGACTACACTGAATGAATAAATAAAGGTATAAAATATAAATCTTATAAAAGAAATATGTGTGATCAAAATTAATACAATTAAATGAATTTATTACAAGTGTTTTTATAAGTTAAATCTTATTATCCAAAAATATTTTTATACAAAACTAGACTATAGTTAGTTCTTCCCAAAAATGTTCATGTAATATTGATAAACTATATTAAAAGATTTTGTTCACCTGTTGAATAAACTGTGAGAAAAGAAAAAAAGAAAAAATAGAGATGAGAGACAAAAACAGTTCTGTGTGATTCATGCTGTATTTATAAGTTCATTTGATTAAATGAATGACTATGATTTCATAATAATCTGTAATCCTATTTTAATAAAGTGTTTTAAACCTTTGACAAATTTAAAAGATTTCCCAAAATCAAATTTCATGTTCGAAATTAAGTCTTTTCAACCTCAAACTAACTTTTGGACATTTCAGAAGAGCCCCTGGAAGCCCAGGAAAAAATATATTAAACTAATTAGGCTTATTTGGTATGTTAAATTTATACAGAAAGCATTGTCAAATAAAAATTATTCTTATATATATTCTTATTATTATTCTTTGAGTTATATTTATATAAGTATGATATTGATATATTCGTACCAAAATTGTATATGATTCCTAGAAATCTCATATTATCAACCATAATTTTGTTTGTTATTTTGAAATGTTATATGTGACAGAAATAATCAAATTTCTTTGTCAATTGTGAATTATAATGAACTCCCTTCACATCTTTAACCATGGCTATTTTAAGTTTTGCTGTTCACAGATAATTGTTTTATTTTGATTTTTTTTTCTGAATGTTCTTAGCAAATAATTATAATTCTAAAGCATTGTATCTTCAAGGAGATACAGGCATACCTCTGAGATATTGCATGTTCAGGTCTAGATCACAGCAGTGAAGCAAATATTGGATGATCAGAGTCACAGACTTTTTGGTTTCTCAATGAGTATAAAAATCATGTTTACAAAATACTGTAGTCTATAAAGTGCACAGTAGTTCAATGTCTAAAAATGTACATATATTAATTAAAAATATTTTCTTGTTAAAAAATGCTGATGATCATCTCAGCCTTCAGCAAGTCATAATCTTTTTGCTGGTAGAGGGTTCAGCCTCAATGCTGATGGCTGATCACGGTGATGGTTTCTGAAGGTGGTGGTGGTTTCTGAAGGGTGGGATGGCTATGACAATTTCTTAAATTATGACAACAATGAAGTTTGCTGCAATAATTGACTTCCTTTCATAAAAGATTTCTTTGTAGCATACAATTCTGTTTGATAGCATTCTACCCACAATAGCATTTCTTTCAAAATTGGAGTCAATCCTCTCAAACCCTGCCATTGCTTCAACAACTAAGTTTATGTAATGTTCTAAATACTTTTTTGTCAAAATATCTTTACTAGGAGTAGATGCTGTATAAAGAAATCATTTTATTTGCTCATCCAGAAAAATCAACTCCTCATGTGTTCAAGTTTTATGATGAGATAGCAGCAATTAAGTCACATCTTCAGACTCTACTTCTAACTCTTGTTCTCTTTCTATTCAGATCATATCTGAAGTTACTTCCTTAACTGAAGTCTTGGACCTCTCAAAGTCATCCATAAGGTTTGGAATCAACTTCTTCCAAATTCTTATTAATGTTAATATTTCGATCTTCTCCCATGAATGATGAATGTTAGTACTGACATATAGAATGGTGAATCCCTTCCAGAAGATTTTCAATTTACTTCACATATATCTGTTAGAAGAATCACTATCTGTGTTATCTATAGCTATATGAAATGTATTTCTTAAATAATAAAACTTGAAATTCAAAATTACTCCTTGATCTATGGACTGCAAAATGGATTGATGTGTTAGCAGGCATGAAAACAACATTCATCTCCTTGTATGTCTCCATCAAAGCTCTTGGGTGATTAGATGAATTGTCAATAAAATAATATTTAGAAAGACATATTTTATGATAGATAAGGGTCTAGTTTGATTCTTTTGCACATCAATGCTGAGTTTTCCCAGTAAAAATTATTGAAGAGATTGTAACCTTCCCCAATGTATGTTCTTGGTATCTTTGTCAAAAGTCAGTTAGCTGTAAATACATGGATTTATTTCTGGATTCTTTTCCATTTATTCTGTTCCATTGTTTATGTTTCTATTTTTATACCAATATCATGCTGTTTTCTTTTACTGTAGCCTTGTAGTATATTTTGAGGTCAAATAGTGTGATGCCTTCAGCTTTTTTCTTTTTGCTCCTGATTATTTTGGATACCCAGGCTTTTTTGTAGTTACATACAAATTTTATAATTTTTTTTTCTATTTTTGTGAAGAATGTCATTGGTATTTTGATAGGGATTGCATTGAATATGTAGATTGCTTTGGCTAATATGGTCATTTTAACAATATTAATTCTTCCAATCCATGATCATGGGATGCCTTTAAATTTGCTTGTATCGTCTTAAATTTTTTTATTAAATGTTTCGTAGCTTTATTTATCAAGGTCTTTCACTTCCTTGGTTAAATTTAATCCTACCTATTTTATTATTTGCAGCTACTGTAAGTGGAATTGCCTTCTCAATTTCTTTTTCAGATAGTTTTTTATTGGTGTATAGAAATGCTACTGATTTTTGTATATTGATTATTTATTCTGTAAATTATTGACTTTATCAGATCTAAGAGTTTTGGTGGATCTTTTAGGTTTTTCTAAATATAAGATCATGTTATCTGCACAGTGGGAATATTTAACTTCCTCTTTTCCAATTTGGATGCCTTTTATTTCTTTTTCTCTTGCCTGATTTCTTTGGTTAAGACTTCCAATACTATATTGGAATAAAAACGGCAGAAGTGGTCATCTGTGTCTTTTTTCAGTTCTTAGAGGAAAGGCAGGATGTTAGCTATGGGTTAATTACATTTTGCCATCTGTTTGTGGAGATATAGTCCTTCTCTGCCTAATTTACGGAGAGTTTTTATGATGAAGAGATGTTGAGTTTCATCAACTACTTTCTCTGCATCTACTGAGATGATCATATGTCTTTTGTTCTTTATTCTGTTGATGTGATGTTTCCTATGTATCTATTTGTGTTTTTATCCTCCTTGCATCACTGGAATAAATAGCATTTGATTATAGTACATGATCTTTTTTATGTGTTATTGAATTCTGTTTACTAGTATTTAATTGAGGAATTCTGTGTACATGTTTCTCAGGGATATTGACCTCTAATCTTTTGTTGTTATTGTTGTGTTTTTTGTGTTAGGGTAATTCTGACCTCATAGAATAAGATAGGGAAAATTTTCTCCTTTTCAATTCTTTTGAATAGTTTGAGGAAAATTAGTTTTATTTTTTGTTTGCTTGTTTGTTTTCTGAAACTTTGGTAGAATCTGGCAGTGAAGCCATCCAGTCCTGGACTTTTCTTTTTTGGAAGAATTTTTATTACTGATTCAGTTGCAATAATAAGTAATCATTGCTTTGTTCAGTTTTTCTGTTTCTTCTTGGTTCAATCTCAGTAGGTTGTATGTGTCCAGGAATTTATTCATTTCCTCTAGGTTTTCTAGTACGTTAGCATTTAAGTGTTCATGACAGTCTCTGAAGATTTTTTGTGTTACTGTGGTATCTGCTGTAATGTCTCCTTTTTGTTTGTGATTTTGTTTATTTGGATCTTCTCCCTTTTTATCTTGATTAGTCTAGCTACAGCCTTTTATTTTGTTCATCTTTTAAAAAATGTGTAATTTTGTTGATTGTATTTTTTAGTCTTCATTTCATTTAGTTCTACTCTGACCTTTTTATTTTACATTGTTTTTTAAAAAACAATTATTATGGGTATATAATTGTTGTATATCTTTACAGGTACCTATGATGTTTTGATACAGAGATACAATGTGTACTAATTAAGTCAAGGTAATTGAGGTACCCATCACCTCTAGCAATTATCATTTCTTTGTGTTAGAAACATTCCAGTTTCACTCTTGTAGTTATTTAAAAATATATCCTAACTTTTCATTGATGACAGTCAGTTTGTTGTGCTATCAAATATTGTTCATTTTATCTAACAATCTAACTATATTTTTTACTCATTATCCATCCCCAATTTATCGTTCCTCATGGTTACCCTTCCCAGCCTCTGAAAACCATTGTTCTACTCTCTATTTACATGACACCAATTGTTTTTTAATATTTAGCCCCCACATATGAGTGATAATATGTGAGATTTGTCTTTCTGTGGTCATCTTATTTCATTTAACATAGTGTTTTCCAGTTCCATCTGTGCTGTTGCAAATGGCAGGATTACATTTTTTAAAGCTATATAATATTTTATTGTGTATATATGTTTCAATTTCTTTATCCATTCACTTTCATCTTCTGATGGATACTTAGGCTGATTCCAAATCTTGGCTATTGTAAATAGTACTGCAATAAACATGGAAGTGTAGATATCTTTTGAATCTATTGAATTCCCCTCCTTTGGATATATACCAGCTGTGGCATTGCTGGGTCATATGGTAGTTTTATTTTTAGTTTTTTGAGAAACCTCCATATTCTTCATAGTGGTTACACTAATTTACATTCCGAAGAACAGTGTATAAGTGTTCCCCATGCTATACATTCTCACCAGCACTTGTTACTACTTATCTTTTTGATAAAAAAAAAAATTAACTGGGATGAGATGATATCTCAATGTAGTTTTTATTTGCAATTCTCTGATGACTAATGATGTTGAGCATTTTTCATACACCTGTTGTCCATTTGTATATCTTATTTTGAGAAATGTCTATTCAGCACCATTGCCTATTTTTAACTGGATTATTTTATTTTTTCCTATTGAGTTGTTGTAGCTCCTTATATATTTTAGTTATTAATCCCATCAGATGAGTAGTGTACAAATATTTCTCCCATTTTGTGGGCTGTCTCTTCTCTTTATTGATTGTTTCCTTTGCTATGCAGAAATTTTCTAGCTTGATATGATCCAATATGTCCAATTTTCCTTTGGTTACTTGTGCTTGGGGCTATTAGCTAAAAATTCTTTGCCCAGACCCATATCTCAAAGGATTTCTCCAAAGTTTTCTTTTTATACTTTCATAGTTTTCAGTATTATTTGTAAGCACTAATCCATTTTGATTTGATTTTTGTGCATGATGAGAGATGAGGATCTAGTTTCATTCTTCTCCATATGGATATCCAGTATTCCCAGCACCATTTATTGAAGAGACTGTCCTTTTCCTACTGTATGTTCTTGGCATCATTGTCAAAGATAAGTTCACTATAGATGTGTGTATACATTTCTGGGTTCTCTATTCCATTCCATTGGTCTATGTGATTAGGATTTTTTTTTTTGCATTTTATTTTATTTTTTAAATTTCATTTCAGAATATTATGGGGGTACTAACATTTTGGTTACATGAATTACTTTTGTACGGTTTGAGTCAAAGTTATAAGTGTGTCTATTACCCGGATAGTGTGCATTGTACCCATTAGGTGTGAATTTACCCATCCCCTCCTTTCCCCCACCTACATGCTTGATTTTCATTGAATTTTACTAACATATGTACACATTAGTGTTGATCACTTAGCTTCAATTTAATAGTGAGTACATGTGGTTTTGTTTTTCCATTCTTGTACAATGTCACTTAGGAGGGTAGTCTCCAATTCCATCCAGGTTGTTATAAAAGATATTAGTTCACCATTTTTAGTGGGATTGCTGGATAAATTGGTAGTTCTACTTTTAGCTCTTTGAAGTATTTCCATACTACTATCGACAGAGGTTGAACTAGTTTACAGTCCCACCAAGAGTGTATGAGTATTCCTTTCTTTCCACATCCACACCTACATCTGTCACTTTGGGACTTCTTGATAAAAGCCATTCTCACTGGAGTTAGGTGATATCTCACTGTGATTTTGATTTACATTTCCTGATGATTAGAAATGTTGAGCATTTTTTCATATGTTTATTGGTCATTAGTCTGTCTTCTTTTGAAAAGTTTCTGTTTATGTCTTTTACCCACTTTTTAATGGGGTGGTTTGATGTTTTCTTGCTGATTTGACTTGTTCCCTCTAGGTATGATAGTCGTAGATTGCATTTTTTTCCAATATGAGGCTATTTCATCTTCATTGAAAATCTGTTGTTTAGTGCAGCCACCTTCATCAATAATCTTAGGTAGACCTTCTGGATAAATCGCTGCAACTTCTTCATCAGCACTCTGTGCTTTATCTTGCATTTTTACATTATAAAGATGGTTTCTTTCCTTAACTTTCATTAGCCAACCTCTGCTGATTTAAACTTTTCTTATGTGGTTTCCTCACCTCTATCAGCCCTCATAGACGTTAAGAGAGTTAGGGTCTTGCTCTTGATTAGGTTTTGATTTAATAGTATGTTGTGTCTTGTTTTACTTTTTATCCAGACCACTAAACTTCCTCCATATCAGCAACAAGGCTCTTTTACTTTCATATCATTTATGTGTTCACTGGAATAGCACTTCTGATTTCTTTCCAGGACTTTTTCTTTGTATTCACTACTTGGCTAACTGTTTAATACAAGAGAATTAGCTTTCGGCCTATCTCAGTTTTTGCCATCTCTTCCTCACTAAGCTTAATCATTTGTAGCTTTTGATTTAAAGTGAAAGACATGTGACTTCCTTTCACTTGAACACTTAGAAATCACTGTAGGGTTGTTAATTGGCCCAAGTTTAATAATGTTTGTCTCAGGGAGTAGGGGAGCCGGAAAAGAGGTTGGTCCGTGGAGCAATCAGAACACATACAATGTCCATCCATTAAGTTTTCTGCCTTATATGGGTGTGGTTTGTGACACCCCAGAAAAATTACAATAGTAACATTAAAGATCACTGATCACAGATCACCGTAACAGATATAATAATAATGAAGAAGTTTGAAATATTGTGAGAATCACCAAAATATGATACAGAGACATGAAGTAAGCCCATGATATTGGAAAAATGGGGCAAATAGATTTGTTCAACACAGGGTTGTCACAAACCTTTAAATTGTTAAAAAATGCAATATCTGTTTTTGTGCCAGTACCAAGCTGATTTTAATATTACAGCTTTGTAATAGAGTTTGAAGTCTGGTAGGTTGATGCCTCCTATTTTATTTTTATTACCGAGAATTGTTTATTTTTAATCTTACCAATAATACTTTTTTAAAAACACAATCCTGCTGATTTGCCAAAGATTACTAAATTCACATGAACTCGAAAAGCATTTGTGTTTATTTAATTAAAAAATTCATGAGCATTCCCTTATTTATAAGCCAATCTGATATCATGTAGACCAGCCAGCACTAGGAACCAGTGTCATGGCAGACAATTTTTCCACAGATGGGGGTGAGGTGGAGGCAGAGCTCAGGCAGTGATGCAAGTGACAGGGAGTGTCCATAAATGCAGATGAAGCTTTGCTCACTCACCCATCGCTCCCCTTCTGTTGTGTCCCCACACCGTTTCCAGAGTTTCATGGAAGACAATTTTTCCATGGCCCAGGGGATCAGGGTGGCAGAGTTCTGCAGCTCAGTCCCTAACAGGCCACTGACAAGTACCGGTCAATGTCCCAGGGGATGGGAACTACAGATAACCATAGACACAGCATATAACACATACACATACACAACACATCTCTAAACTCTGTCTGTCTCTCTTTCTCAGACACACACACACACACACACACACACACACACACACACACACACACATTCCAATAGCTTTTATGTCAGAACTCTAGTCAGAAGATAGTAATACAAGTTCACTCTTTTAAAAAAAGATGACTGAATCCCAATTACCTCTGATAAAATTGCAATTTGTTCACATGGCTAAACTTTAGTTGCCCTGATAGGTAATTAATGAAGTCTGTTGACTAAAATTTTGGATAAAGCAGTTTCTGTGGCAGTTTGATTTTTTAAAATACCTCTTTTACTGTTGATTTTTTTTCCAGTTTCAAGTGAATTTTCCATGTTTACATATTAGCTAGAACTGGCTGCACTGTTTAAAAAAACAAGACTTCCAAGTAGGCTAAATTAGCAATTAGTAATACTATAAAGAGTAGAATTTTAACTCAACAACAGTAGGAAAAGCAGGTTCAGAGTAGGCAGAAACCAAAGTAGAGAGACAGAGAGCTTAAGAGACTCAACATTTTAACTTTATAAGAACAGTTCAACCATTTGAGCTCTGAATTTTCCTTGACGCAATTTGCCCATCAGTTGAAACGTGCACACGAATTGGCCATAATCATCTGGAGTCCTAGAAAATCTTGCATGCTTTCAAACCCTTCCATTTACACAAATGCTTGCAAATAGAGGTGCCACAAACCAACTAACGTGTCTGGAAGAGAGTCTTCCTCCTTCTTTTTCTTCATTTGGGGGGATTTTTTTCCCATTTTTCTTTAACAGAAGTATCTACACTGCAGTGTGGAATTTAGGGTAGTGGATCAAAACGTCCTGATTGTGGGCAGGACTCTGCAGTGTTTTACCACTGAGTCATTTATGCCCTCTTATATGTCTCTCAGTTTCTCTCTTTCACCACCAAGAGGGCCCAAAATGCTGAACGATCAGCTCTTATGTGCATTTCCTGGTTGAGCTTTCTTTTAATTAATTTCACTGAGTGGATTCCTGTAGGGCTACTGGGAATCATGGGAAGTCACTCCAGATATTCCCACTTAGGCTCCCAGTCACGCATGTATGCCTTTTGGCTAGAAGGAATAAAATGCCCTTTCTCTTTGGAGCTGACGAATTCAATCTCCATTGACCTATGAAAAGGACAGGTTGGTTTTTCTTTCACAAATGTGCAGAAAAGCCAATTGAGGTTCATTTGGGGAGGAAGATGCAATGGAGAAAACCCTTTTAGAATGCACCTCCAAATCAAAATAAGGATCCCAAACAACAACTTCCTAGGAAAGGAACTAAGAGTTCAGAAGAAATCAGAATTATCAACCAAGATTACAAGGCATGGAGCTCAGAAGGCCTTACCAGGTCCACCCAAGGAGAAGCTTGGAGTGAGGAGGAATGGGAGCCATGTGGTACCTGGTGCTGAGTTAAGGGTACTTGTTTTGGGTTCCTTAGTTCTCTCTGAGCCCCACTTTGAGCATGACATTGTAAAGAATAAAATTCCAAACTCTCTAAAGAGGTTCATTCTGAGCTGAATGTGTGTGACTGATAGCCCGGAGCGCATGGCCTCAGAGGTCCTGAGAAATTGTGCCTGAGGTGGCCAGGGTACAGTTTGATTTTATACATTCATGGAGACAGGAATTACATGTAAAACCATAAAGCCATACACAGAATATGTAATTGGTTTCGTCCAAAAGAGTGAGATATCTTCAAGGGGGAAAGCTTAGAGGTTATAGGTGCAAAGATTCTTTGATTTGTAATTGGTTAGAGAAATGAAGTGTTGTCTAAAGGCTTGGAGTGTTTTAAGTTAAAATAAGTTGGCTAATCAGAGATAAACCACAGGACACATACCAGACATATACTCAGACTCAAGTGATCTGTTAAGTAAATCGCTGGCCTGCAGGTGTGGTTTAACCTTTGTCCTATATGGCCTCAAGTCTTGTTAATAATTTAGGATACTGTTACAAGCAATAAATCCAAAAGGGAGAGAGCATAATGAGGCCTGTCTGACTTCCCTTCTCCTCACAAGTGGCAACTCAGCTTTAAGGTTTTTCTTGTGTTCCTTTGGACGAGAGGGTATCCATTCAAACAGCTGGGGGAGGTGAAGGTTTCTGTTCACACTTGTAATCAACATTCAAGAGTTTATTTAGGCTATAGTCCTAAGGTTATAACTGACATGCACTCATTTTATAGGGACTATATAATCTCGAAAGGTTTTAGAACTGAAGGAAATAAAACATATTTTATCCCAAAATACACTTCTTTGACATACTTTGAGATGATTATGGGGACAAGAAGCACAGAAATAATGGTGCAAGTCTGTTTTTGTGGGAGGACGCAGGGAGAAATTTGCACCTGTAGAGAATGTCCATTAAATGCAGCCAGACTCTGCTTATTCAATCTGTTAACAAGAAAGATCAGCTGAGAGTTTGACATCTTTAAAGTTCAGAGTAAAAACATTTACCATCGGTGCTCCCGAAGGGCTCTTATTACCAGGAGGCTTATCTGCATAACATGACCACTTTTGGTAGCTAGACTACCTATCTCCTCCACATAACCTGTCCACCAAATCAATAAACAAACAAACAAACCTGCTTAGTCATTATCCAACTGCTCCATTGTTTAAAAAAGAAAAACAAAATCAAAAGCCACCACCACCATCAACAACAACAAAAGCGGAAAAACAAAACAAAAACACCCTCTGTACCTCATTTAGTAGTTGAGGCTGAGGAAGAGAATGGCAGTGCTTAAGTGACTTGGTTTCCAGACTCAGTTCTCCGTTTGGCATAATGAGATTTGGAAGCCCTGAGATTTTTACTTTTCCTTTACATCAGAAATTACTGATTACTGATTACTGTTTTCACCGCTTTAACATTCTATGGCTTTGTTTATTTTTGACAGTAATACATTAATACATTACATTAATACATTACAATACACTGTATTACATTAATACAGTAATTACATTAATACAATAATACATCAAAATGTTCCTTGTTGACTTTTTGTCAATCTAACACA
>CAUYSK010009266.1:0-13909 GCA_963575035.1 Avahi laniger
CCCTGGTTTGTAACATTTGCCCATTGTTGGGGCAAATTTCAAGCTAATTTGTGATGTTACTGAATGCAGAGTTGAGAGATGTACATAATCACCTCTTACACACACACACACACACACACACACACACATGGACACACACAGACACACCACTAGAGATACGTTACAATGAGAGCAAATCTCAGATGGAATCTGCAAATATTTACTAATAAACAGGCATACGTGCAGTCACACCAGGTGATATAGCAGGTGGGTGAAGTCCCAGGTCTTTGCCTTTTTGGCACCCCAACAAGAGATTCCTGAAAAAGACTCATTTAAGGCAGGATTCAGTGGGTATCAGGTAATGGAATCATGGCCAAACACAATGCTATTCTGAGGAGTATAAGCTACCGGGCTCAGTATGTCCTTCTTCCCTGCTTGTGTGAGGGCAGAGGTAACTGTGGACCATTCCCAGCCAGCCCACGCACCTTGAGAACCATTTATCTCAACAATGAAAACTGTTTTTTAACATCTCTTATGCTAACTCACAAAGTCTCTGCTGCTGATATTTGTGCTGAGTCTATTCCAATGGGTTTGGGTAAGTAGCTAAGGATTTGGGAGCCCAGAAAGCATGCAGAGGGGATTTTCTTGGAGGATGGGAAGGGAGAAGATGATAGAAAATAGCTGAGAAGCCCACAGGGCACCCAGGCTTGAACATTGACATTGAAGACACCTGGGATTTGCACTAGCTCATTTCGTGGTATCTTAGCCAATCTCCAATATCCATTGGTAGTGTGTCTTTGGGCTCCATTTCATCATCTATAGAACAGGGAGTGTTACACCTTCTGGGAGATAGTGTGATTAATTGAGCAGTTAAAAAAAAGAGCCTCTAGCATGTTGCCATATGCATTACAGGCCAGTCGCGTTGTCGATATTGCTAATCTTAACTCGCCGATATCAGGCTAAAAATCATAGCCTGTTTCAGATGACAAGAAACTCCTTAAGACCATGAAAATGTGCTTTATTTCCTTAAAGTTCCTTCCTCCTCACTCCCCCAGCTAGTTTGTTGATTCTTGACCCAGTTTATTCTTAACCCAGTTTGTTGAATCAATTTATCAGTCCAACAACTAATGACCTCTTTTTTCTTTTTAACATTATATTGATTCCAGACGTGAGAACTATGAGGAAGCTCTGGGCAGGAACTGGGGAAAAGGGCATTGTTATCATCATTTTTACACACACACACACACACACACACACACATACACACACACATGCTAAAAATAGTTCATTGATTGTTCAGGAAAAAAAGGATCTAGATTTGACAATCTCCAACTGTCATTTTTATTTCTGCTAGACGATCATGCCTCCTACTGTTTCAACCCAGTTTTTAGAACTTATTTTACACACTCCAGCAGCATCCTGCCTGTCATGGGTAGTTTTTATTGCCATGATATATTTCATGCCAAGAGCTCTGTTGCTGCTGAGAACATCTTTTGGGGGGTAACATGATGTAATGATTAAGCCTCTGTAAGTAGATATGTGAGCACGAATACATGTGGGAACATATCATCCATAGACACTCTCACATTAACAAAGATTCTTCAATCTCTACAAACTGGCCCAAATCTCAGGACTTTCTCTGTCCTTTCAGTTTGTCTAGCTCCCTCTTATGTCCTGATTTACACTCTGCGAAAGCATCGAATAGGGTCTGGCTGGCAGGTTTGTGACCCCAGCGTCCTCCTATCCCATCCGCATCAGCCCGGGTGGCAAGGAGGTGAGCGAGGGCAAGCCAGGGCCAGGACGGCCAGGGAGAGGAAGGGTGAGCTCATTCCTTCCCTGCTCCTCCGCCCCTTATGAGAAGGCCCGTGGGACCAGCAGAAGCTCGTGTTTCCCGTCACAAGGTCCCCAGAGGCCTAGCTCTGCAGAATCCACCAGGGCTGTGGTTTCTGCAGATGCAACTCTGCCTTCGCAGCCTTCCTCAGGAGCACGTCCCTGGCACAGAGCAGAGACCGGCCTTCCACCCCGGGTTTTCACCCAAGATACTAAATTAGGGCATCCAAACTGAGAAGCAGACGATAGTCTAATTTCTGTTTTATGTCAGATAAGATGATGCCCATAACCAAATAAAAAGGGTGACAAGAGAGCTCACTGGGATATTTAAAAGTCAGCTTGGCCAATGACAGGTATGCATGGCCCTAACCTACACAATTCTGGGGCGGGTCAGAGCTATTACAGCCAGAGGGCATCTGTGGGACTTAGAAGCATCCGAGAATCTCCATCCTCTGCCCAGCAGGGTGGAGAGGGAAAGAGAGAGGACAGGGAAGGGGTCCTCCAGAAACACATCTCTCCACCTAAAGCTATAACAGGGCGTATACCCCTTAACGCACTGGGCAGAGCAGATCAGGGAATGCTCTGAATATAGGGAGTAGCAGAGACCTCAACACCCCACAAGTGACTCCATACCTCAGAAAAAACAATGGCTGTTCATTTTTAGATGCAGGGATCCCTCCTAGAGAGTTACACCATGAAAGACAGTCAACAGAGCTATAAACACACAGATAATAGAGTAAAATATCCATGTTGAATATCTATTTATCTACTTATCTATCTTTAACTGGCACTCTCTAAAGGAGAAAATCGTTTCTTTTTTCCTCTTAAATAAAATGCCTGGATCAGCTCTTGGGATGGGGAAGAAAAGGTAGAAAGAGGAGCGAGGGCAGCATGGGATCGTGAGAAGGCAGGGAACAAAGCAGGACACCCTACAGAAGAAGCAGGGATTTGGAGCTGGGAGGAGAGCTTTGAGGCCGGTAGAAAGGCCGTGCTCCTCGTGCTCTGCGGTGTGGTCTGCCTTTTCTCCAAGGTGCTTAGGGGCAGTGCTCTCGGCCTCCTTCTCTCCTGTGAAAGCCCCACACCTGCTGCCTTCCTGCCCCGGGTGAGGGGGGCCTCGCTCACTGCTCAGACCATACGGGTTCCACCAGGTTCAGTCTGCGGGAGAGAAAACGCCCTGCAATCTCACTCATACTTCACTCACAGCCCCAAGGCAGCGTTATAAGCCCATATATATCAATAAATTATATAAAACCAAGGTTTTCTAAAAATTTTCCATTGTTACCGATTTTTCTCTTCAAGAGTTTTAGCTCACTCCTTGAAGTCTGGTTAAGAACGGTATTAAAGAATAACCATAACTCTTTACCGAAAACGCCTCTCGTTAATGGTGGAATTTCGTCCCCCCAAAGGATATCCAGAAATCCTGACCCCCAATGCCTGTGAATGTGACCTTATTTGGAAATAAGATCTTTGCAGATGTAATCAAGTTAAGGTGAGGTCATTAGGGTGGGCCCTTAATCCTATACAGTTGGTGTCCTTATAGGAGAAAATGTCACGTGAAGACGCAGACACACAAGGGAAAGAGGGAAGCAGAGATTGGAATTATACTGTCACGAGCCAAGGATTGCCTGGGGCTACCAGAAGCTAGAAAAAGCAAGAAAGGATTCGGAGGGAGCCGGGCTCTCCCAAGTCTGGATTTCACACTTCTGTTCTCCAGAACTGCGAGAGAAAAAATGTCTATTGTTTTAAGCCACCCAGTTTGTGGTATTTTGTTATGACAGCTTGGGAAACCCATCCATCCTTTCCGTCCCTCTTTGTCCCAATATCATGTCCCATCACTTTCTCTCCTCTGAGGATGAATTCCTTCCAGAAAAACCACTTAGGTCAAATGCGAATAGATCTTGGCAGGTAGGCCCACCGCCAGCCTTCCTGATACATCTGAGTCCTAGAATGCACGCAGCTAACGCTCTTAAGCTGACACCACTACATCTCTCTGAAACGCGTAATTTTTTTTAATGTTGTAAGGAAAGAAAGGCCCCCTAAACACCTACCTTCAAAATTCTCATTTTTAATAGCATTTATTGACAAGCTACCACATACCAACCACTACTTTAGACTGGTGTGGGGAGTTCAAATGAAGCAGATGGTCTCTGCCTTCAAGGAGCTGATGTTCTTGCTCGAGAGAAAGAAAAGAGTGAAATGAGAATTTTCTTTAAGTAGACTTGTGAATCATAGTATGCAATTAAATGCTAAAATGCAGTATAGAACCTAGGTTCTGAGGGAGTTCAGAGGAAAGGGCTTAGAGATGTCAGGAAAGGTTCGAGAAGATGGGGCTGGAGCGGAGAGGAGAAGGGAACGGCATGAGCAGGAACAGGAAGGAGCTTGAGGCTAGACTGTTGTGAGGGGGACAGTGATGGATACCTGCCTGCAGGGGAAGGAGAGAGAGTCACAGGGAATAAAACTGCCCCCAGACTGCAAGGGACCTGGGATCCAAGCAGGAGGGAAGTTGACTGCTCTGCAGGGTGAAGCAGGCAGTATGATAATTAGCTGGTCTGACCCCAAGTAGTGATTTTTATTCTGTTTCTACGAGTTTCTAAAATCCTTAGGGACCAGAGGTAAGCATTCAATTCTCAGAAGAATAACAGAGTATTGAAATGTCACAGTGACTCTCAGAAACGTTTCATCCTTCCTCGTGGTACACGTAATCACAGCCTCCTCCCGCAGGCTGGGTGGGGAGGAAGGCTGGAGATGTATGAGGTGTCGTAAGTGAGCACTCAGAGATACGCTCCACGAATAGCCCAGCAAGCATTCCTCAAGTAAGGGTTACGGACTCCAGATGCTGTTAGTAGCTTGTGACTGGGGCTGCCAGAAACAGGGACCTTAGTGACGCATCTGGCATTAAGGCTCTTATCGTGCTACTCACTCCTCTACTAAGTGGAGAACATTCTTTCCAGGGTGGACTCCTTTGTTTCTGTGCCTCACTGTTTGCATTCTTATTCTGTGAACACAAGTAGCTGAGTTTAGGGTGCTGCACTCTAGAAAGTCGTTGAGATGAATTTCAGAACCAGAATCTCTCTGAGTGTTTTGGCCATTCTGAAAGTGGGAGCCCAGTGGTCTTAAACACCAGCCCGCACACGTAGGGCATCTAAGCATGCAATGTTTGGAAGTGTCACCATGATGTTTCAACATCCTGTTCATCTTTTGAGACTCGCTCTTGCGAACGAATACCTGTCTCTGGTCCTAAGTTTTTTAGAAACTCATGGACACGTTATACTCTCAGCTGCAACTTGTAGTAATGCGTTGGTGACAAACTGTCACCCTGCCCCTCCCAAAGGCCTGGAGCTGCATGCTCTTTGGTTCCTCCTGCTACTCAGGGTGGGCTGGGCAGCCTTCCAGGATTTGCTACAAGTGTCCGGACATGTTCATCATTCGAGTTATTATCTGGAGAAAGTCTGTGTGCAGTTATTTCAGGACATTCCTGGAGACCTTATCACCTGCTTCACCTGGTGAGGGAGACAGAGCTGCCCAGGCATCCTGAGACAAGAATCCAGGCCAGGGTTTTGCCCTATTGCCGCATCGCTGCTTCCCCTCCTTGTGGAGCAGAACCATATCTATGTCATCTCTCCTCCCGCAGATACAACGTGTCCTCGAGTATAAATTATTTGCCGTTATAGATCAAGGACAACAAATTTTTTCTGGAAAAGGCCAAGTAGTGAGCATATGGGGCTTTGTGAACCTTATGATCTCTGTCTCAGCTGCTCAGTTCTGCCACTAGCACATCATCAGACATAGAAATGAGCATGGCTGTGTTCCAATAAAACTTTATTTACAAAATCAAGCAATGGGCCGGATTTAGTCTGTGGACCATAGTTAGCCAACTTCTGTTATAGATGTACATATACATAACAATATATTTAAATAGCCTATTATTATTTTTGGAAATGATATTTCACAGACACTTTTGTTTCTCACAACCATGGTAGGTAGGTAGGAATGGTGTTTAAACTGAGGCTCACTAATAACAGTCAGAAAATCACAGAGACAAGACTCAGACACAGGCCTTTTGTTTCAAAGTCCAATATGTCTTCTACCACGCCTGTATCTCACAGAATACACCTCTCCCTATTAATGGGTGTCATGTGAAAGAGGAGATCTGAAGTCAAATGAGTTTGGGAAACACCACAATCACCAAGGTTAAGGAGGCTTTTCCTGTTTATTATGAATCTCCAAAAAGGGATTATAGTATGCTGAGATGTCAGATCTTTTTTTTCTTCTTGTCAAAGAAGCTCTTAGGACTTGCACTTCTTGGATCAGCATCAGTGACCCTTCACAAAGCATCAACACAAGTTACAGAGGAAACGACAGTCCAGACTGAGATCCCTGACAGGTGAATTCCCCCATGGCAACCCACCTAATATAGACCACAGATTTTGATCATACCTCAACCCTACAGAGTGATAACTAAATGAGACAGGAGCCATCACACCCCACACCCAAGTTCAATCCAACCAAGGTAACTGAAAGAAGTAGGAAGGAAATGTATTTTGTTCTTCCCACCCTATAACTGCCTCTGCTATTTTGCCTTCCACTGAGGAATTGCTAATCTGATCAATCCAAGTTGATAGTAAGGCCTCTTTTCGTTTGCAATCTCTCAAGTAAAGGGCATAGGCCCTAGCCAAGGTGCAGCACGGGCTTTGGTTTAGAGTCCACAGCTCCTAAAGAAGCCCTCATTTTCAGGATGCCAGATGCCAATTACAATTAGTAAAATATTTCAAAGAAATGGGTGTATCCAGAGAGGGATTTTGATGATATTTTGACTGCATTATGAGCAGGAACCCAGGAATACCTGAGCCCTTCCTGCAAACCCCTCATCCTCCTGCAGGATTCTTGAGAGAGCCATACTCAAGGAACAATACCAGGAGAAGAATTAAAATTCACATTCTTGGTAATGGCACAAAAGTGCTCTGAAACTCCCAGTGCTGGCTTCTCTGATAAAACCAGGATCAGCCCACAGCTGAGGCTCTGAGTCTAAGTGAGGGCACCACTCACCCTTTGACACAAAATCCAAGAATCGGGACCAGCACACCTGGACATGATGGTGGGGAGCTAGAATTTAATATATGACTGGGCCCTAAGAGGGATCCTGACTCAGTTTACTATAGTACATGCAGAACAGAAGAAAGTGTGCAAGAGAGGGAACAGTGTGTGACCCTCAGGGAACAGAGACAAGAAACACACAGGAGAGGGGAATAGGGCTTTCATTTTAAGGCCTAGTCACCATGGCTCACTTGAGCTTGGTGGCTGCACTGTCTGTCGTAAGACAAAAAAGCATCTGCTGGTCACTTGAGGCCCTCTGTCTCTTCATCTGGGGCCACCCTTTCAGGGAGTATTCTAGGATGTTGAGGACATTTCCTCCCTTGCCCTTCTTGAAACAGCACAAGTCAGTAAACAATAAACAAGCATCAACAATTACAAGACAGTTGAGAATCATTGCCTGTGAAAGGGCCTACAGCTGGGTCCTACCAGCAGACAAGGCATGACTGGGATGGCCAGGTCCTTGGTAAAATATGGACAAGACAATGGCAGAAGTGTCCTCTCTCTCCCTTCGTGAGTGAGTGCCCTTTATACTTGGAGGACCCAAGAAGGACTTGCAATTCCCCGAGACCAGAGAGTGTACTGCAAGGATAACATTAAACCCAGACTACAAATCATTTCTTTTCATAAACAATGTATGTTCTTGTGTATTTATCTTAAAACCTTTCTGGAACCAATTAGTACATATAAATAAAGAAATACATTTATGCAAATCAATCAACCAATTTATAATAGTGTAGCTATTCCAAACATTTTCCTTATTTGAGCAAACTTCAGTTTGGGGTACTATAGTGGCTGAAAATACATCCACATTCTAATCTCCGGAACCTGTGAGTATTATCTTTTTGGGAAAAGGGTCTTGGTAGGTGCAGTTAAGGATTTTGAGAGGAGGAGATCATTATGGATTATTCAGGTAGACCCTACATCCAATGACAGGTATCTGTCATAGAGACACAAAGAGAAAAGGGCGATATGAAGATGAGGCAGAGATTAGAGTGATGCAGCTACAAGCCAAAGCATGTCAGCAGTCCCCAGAAGCCAGAAGTGCCAAAGAACAGATTCTGCCTTAGTGCCTTCAGAGGGAGCATAGCTCTGCTGACACTTCAATTTCAAACTTTTAGCGTCCAGAACTGTGAAAATGAATTTCTGTTGTTACAAGCCACCAGTTACGAGTAATCTGTTATAGCAGCCACAGGAAAAAAATACAGGCCATCAATTTTTTTTAATGCACTTTTTGTTAAATTTCAAATGCCACCATATACATAGATACTCACTAGGGTTGAGTTTCTACAATTCTGGACGTCCAAGTACCAAGATCTCATACCAGGCCCGCTGCACAGACCTGACCTCAGCTCCTGCCCTGATTCAGGTAGGCGAGAAGCATCTTCCTTGGTTTCCTGGTGAAGTGTTGTTTGGGTGGAAAGGAAGGAAATCTCCTCACAGGACCAACCAACCAGCCAAATTAGATGGAGTAGGAGGTTATCTTAGTCTGTTTTCTGTTGCCATAACTGAATACCTGAGACTGGGTAATTTATAAAGAAGAGACATGTATTTCTTACAGTGCTAGAGGCTGGAAAGTCCAAAAGCATGGTACTGGAGTCTGATGAGGGCCTTCTTGTTGCATCATGACGTCACAGAGAGCAAGAACATACACATCAGCTAAGGTTTTTCTTCCTCTTCTTAGAAAGCCACCAGTCTCATTATGGGGGCCCCACCCTGATGACCTCATTTAATCCCACTAACCTCCCAAAAGTTCTACCTCCAACTACTATAATATATGAATTTGAGGGTTAAGTTTCTAACACATGAAATTTGGGGGACATAGTCGTACCATAGCAGAGGTGGTCACGAACTTTCACCAAGGCTTTGACTTGTGTTTCACAGAGAAAAAATTAAGTCAATGCCACCGGACTTGTCCTCATCCTCTCGCTATGCTCAAAATAGTGGGAACACCTCTGCTGACAGTTAGCGTCTGAGTGACTGAAATGAGATTCTATTTAATATCTGGTTAATTTCTTGGGCCTATAATTTAAAGTCCAAAATTCCCTCATTTTCTCTCCCCATTTAATCTAATACAATGTTTTAATTTTGTCTGTTTCATCATCTTAGAAAAAGCTGCTGGTTATCCAAAGTTGACTTCTGTCTCCTTTGACAAACTATAAGGTGAGCGCGGACCTGGGAGAGAATTGAGGAGGATGATTTGGTTGAGAAAATTATCTGGGTTCCTGACTCACACAATTACACAGAGGGCTTTTTGTTTTAATCAATTAGGTCAAAGGCATAACAGATTTTGAAGGAATGAAATGACCAAAAGGCACTTTCCCCTCAGGACTTGAAAAAGCCCAATTCAATTAAGTTTCCTACAGGAAGGCACTTAATTTTTCTCATAAACAGGTATCCAGCAAGAAGCTAGCAGTAAGCAAATTCTAATAAGAAAGCAATTGGCAGTGCTCCCAGTAGCCACTTCTCAACATTCAGGCTCATGTGCTGTGTTTTTCCATTACAAAAAAAAAAAAAAAGGCTATACATAGAAAAAAAAGAAAAGAAACTGACAGTCACCGCCAGAAAAGATCAGTTCCACCAAAAATGCACCAAAGACCATTCTTTTGCCTGCCCTGGAAATTATGTGGCTCTCTCCACCCTTTTAAATTACACTGTGCTGATACACTTTATTTTCCCACTAAATATACAGAATGAAGATATTAGCCGATAACATGGCCTGTGCTACTTTTGGCTGAGGCATTTTTTCTCCCCAAAACAGAACTAAGTTCTGGCTCACAGGCCTTTGGAAATAATGACCAGCATTTCTTTGTCCTTTGCAAAAACGTGCTGCCTGCCTCTTCTCTTACCTCATACCAGAGAAGGGCCCCAGAGGCTGCAGCAATAGTCTCTATGTAAGAGTTTTGCAGAAATCACAGCTGAACAAGGGGTGCATTAAGATTGCACTTGAATTTTGCCCTATATGTGTGTCTCCCTCCCTCTATGCCTGAATAAATATTCCAGAGCTTTAGGCAGAGAAAGGAGAGACAGTGAAATCAGTTTCTAAGTTAAAAGTAATCACAGACTTGGTGTAAAAGCCAGTGGCCTCAAAGCTGGTCAGGATTTGGGTCTAGATTGGCCTGCTAAGAAATCCGCCAACAGAAGAACCCTAGCTGGTCCCAACACTTACTTCCCACTGAAATGAAAGCATTAACTCCTAAATGGTAGTTTGGAATAAAGGCAATAATTTGTTTCCAGCTGGTACAATTGTTTAATAAAATGCCTGCTGGGTCTCCACAAGTAATATTCTCCTCTCCTCAGCAGCAATGAAAATTACCCCATCTTGGGGGCCACTAACTCAATCCATACAAAATGTTCTCAACTTGAAGTGTAAGATTTTCGATTGACAGTAATTTGCCATATGGAGGAATGAAAAAAAGTTTCAGAGATACATAGTAAACTGGAGGAGGGAAAAAAAATCTTAACAGAAGGCTAAAGCCATTTCACTATTGTAATAATTATTCGTCTAATGTTTTAATCAAAGGAAGCAGCCTGTCTCTCTCCTCTCATCTATATTCAAGCCACCACACTTTGTAGGTGTTAATCTCCTGCCTCCAGGCTGTTAGGAGGGAGTGGAAATTGGCAGTCCCTGAACTGCAGAAGTCTGCAGGATAACAGTACCTGGCACCACCCTTAATTATCTCGATTATGTTAATATGTGTTGTTTGTCAACAGCGAGCAAGAGATGAGGCTGGGAGGCAGTTGGGGAGATTGGTTTTGAGATCGAGGTTTGGACAAGAAAGATTTTCTTTCTTTTGTCATTTTTTTTAAAACAGTTTTTTCAAAAAGGATTTTTGTATTTATGAGAGTGAAAGAAGAAACTAAAAATCACACATCATGCCAGCTAGTACCTATTTCCTTAAAGTCATTTGTCTTATGTGGATCAGTAGTTTTTATTATTTTTTCCCCACAAATGATCCAAATATACATATATAAATCAATATCAATGAATAAATATGAATATTGGATACAGAGGATACAAAGGGTGTGAGTAATTTATTTTCCAGGAACTAAATACATAGAAATTTAACTAAATCTGATATGAAATCAGTATTACATGCTTTTGAAGGCAAACAAAAAATATTTTGGGTTATCCATGTAAAAGAAAACAATGCTATTTGGTATTCAAAATCCTAACACTAGCTGATCATTTCAGAGCAGTGTGGTGAAATGTATAGTCCCGGTCAATTTTCTATAATAGTTCCTTTCACCAACAACCCCTGTAAGCCGGCCTATGTTATCCAACCAGAAACCACAGGACTGAATTTGACTAGTGGCCATTGAGTCATGGCTAGTCTCTTGTCAAACACACATGCAGAGCGTGTCCCTGTATCAGCAATAGAAGAGAGAAAGAAGAGCGTGCGCTGCCTTCCTACAGCCGATACTGGGGAATGTGTGTGCCCCTTATTACCTATTGTGAATTCAAGCTTTTCTCAGAATATCTCCCTAGTTGCCCAGGCGGAGCACAGCCCGATTGCTGGTGGGAGAGGACAGAGCAGTGGCTTGTCTGACCGTCTAGGCTCCCGTTTCAACAATCAGAGGCACTTTCTCCTCTCTGTTGAAGACCAGCAAGCTCCAAAACCCCTCTGGGCTGTGGCTGTCTAGAGAGCCCTAGAAAAACAGGAACGTACAAAAGGGGCCTGAGTAGAGACAGGCATGCGTCCACTCTACCAAAAGCATCAAAGGTACTGGAACTTTCTAAAACCCATAGGGACCCTGTAACTATGTGACTCCCTTTTAGAAGAAGAGTCCTCATTCAGCAGGGGCAAGGGTGGAAAGAGCATGACCACCTTGATTAAGGGCCTGGATGCCAGCCCTGGTGCTTCCATTGACCGGCTGGGTGAGTTGGGTAAATCACTTAACATTTCTAAGCCAACTTCCTTACCTGCAAAACGGAATTCATACAATGTCTCTTTCAATGTGTTATTTGTAAAACTCAAACCAAACAAAAAAACCCCAAATATTTATTTTAAAAAATTGATAAGCTATCAAATGCTCTATAGATATACTCTTCTTCCTTTTTCTTTTTAAGGCAGATCCTGCTTGTCCATTCAGAGTACTCTTGTTTTCCCTGAGGTGCTGGACATGTCACCCTCACAGAGCTAATTTTGTTCTGATGTGTACAACGCCCAACATTCCCTTTTGAGGAGTGATCTACCTCCTTGGTCATGTATTAGAACTCAATTCCACAACCATCTCTTTGCAGTGAAAGAGAATTTTTTTTAAAAAAAAATGCTAATGGAAAATAAGGCCAAATTAGATATAAATGTGAGCTTTTCTGCCTAAAAAGAATTGGAGAGCATTTAGTTTGCTATTGGTGGCATCTTTTCTTGCTCTGTAGCCAGGGGACACAGAGGGATCCAGGGGTTTGGGGAGGCCCCATTCTCATAGCTACTTTCTCCTTGCCCCCCCTTGCTGCCTGGGCTAGGGGTCAGAGTCAGGGGTAACTGAGTTCCTCCCTACAGTATTTTAACTATTGTAGGGTTGCCAGATACAATATAGAACACCCAGTTAAATTTGAATTTCAGATAAATGACAAATATTAATCATTTTTTAAAATAAGTATGTCCTAAATATTACTAAATCTAGTCATCCTAAACTGTTGCTTGAGACAGAGAAATCATAGTTTTTGTTGTTGTTGTTGTTTTTTTTTTAAAAGAGAGGAATTGTGGAAATTTAATTCAGCCTTGTCATTTTATACATGAGAAAAAGAAGGTCCGGAAAGGTGAAGTTCTCGACTTCATACACAGCAACAGAACTAGGCCTAGAGTACCCCAGAAGAGCTGATTTTCTATGGACAGTGATTTTGTGGCTGATTTTTTAAAAAGCTATTTAGTGTACAGTTCTTTTAATTTTTCTGAATATTTGTTCACCTAAACCCAGGGAAATAGGGAGCTGTGATTAGTGGCTGCTGTTTTTACATCAAAGCCTTGGTGTGGTCGTGGCCAACAGAAACAGCAAGCACTAAAAGGTTAATTAATAACTCTCTCCTGCTACGTCTGTTGACCACAGGATGTAAGAGCAGGAGGAGATGTTATTTGAGGTCAGTTATATACCGAGATTTCCAGCACTACCTACCTTGAGATAATCATGTCACCAAGAGAGGGGTAAGAAAGGAGGCTGACCTGGAAAAGTATTTCACCTCAGAACTCAGAACCAGGGTGTATGCGTTTGGTCACGGTCACATCCTTTGCGCTTTGCCTTGAGGGACCTGCAGCCCCCAAGGTTGCCCCTGCCTGGCGCCCTTCATCAGTGAGTGAGGCACCTGTGGGTGCCTCCATCCAAAGTAGCTCCGTTTCGTCACTGGAAGGATTGAGACCGGGAATTGTTTGGAAGCAGATTTCCAACTCACAGTCAAAGCATGCGATAACCAAAAATAGCTGTGGGGGATAATTAAAGCTGGATTTGAAAGAAGGCTGGAACTCTTACGTGGTTTAGGTGGATACGGGGTGGGGGGGAAATGATGATATTCAAAGGCTTCAGCTTCGTGAATATAAACCAGTGTTTTTTTTTCTTTTCTTTACAAATGCTTTCACCTTACGCTTTGAGACACTGGGTGCACACAGAACATTATAAAAGGAATCCTAGGAATGCTAGGAGGATGTCTCATCACTCTTGTCCCCCACACTTTAGAGCTGGCCAAAACACTCTGCCTCTGTAATTGGCCGAGTCTCAATGCCTACAAAGTGTTTTTGGAACAGATATTTATTGTATCCTCTTCTGTGACTTGTCTTTAACAGCACACATGGCCCACCAGGGGACTTTCCCCTTCATGTTCAGCAGTTAGCACTGAATCTCCTTGGCAAGGCGCTCGGTGACTGCACAATCTCATACCTGCCAGCACTGGAAAGTTCTGGAAACAAGGACTTTGTGCCAGACATTCCTTTGGAGCTTCATCCAGTTCCTCATTCTCCTGGCCATTAGACAAGTAACCCACTTCTTGAACTTGGTTAAACTTTTGCAGCAACAG
>CAUYSK010009267.1:0-17269 GCA_963575035.1 Avahi laniger
GCAATGTGCACCACCCAAATGATGGACATATTTGAAACTCGGACTTAGGGAGGGAGGTGGGGGCAAGGGCAACATATGTAACAGAAACATCTGTACCCCCATAATATGCTGAAATAAATTAAAAAAATTAAAAAAAAAGAAAAAATATATTCCTAGGTATTTTACTTTCTTTGTTGCCATTGTGAAAGGTATTGAGTCTTTGATTTGATTCTCAGCTTGTATTTTGTTGGCATATAGGAATGCTACTGATTTGTGTACATTGATTTTGTAACCTGAGACTTTGCTGAATTCATTTATTATTTCCAGTCGTATCTTGGCTGAATCTTTGGGGTTTTCTAGATATAAGATCTTATCATTAGCAAACAGCAATAGCTTGACCTCCTCTTTCCCCATTTGGATACACTTGACTTCCTTCTTTTGCCTGATTGCTCTGGCTAGAAATTCCAGCACTATGTTGAGTAGAAGTGGTAACAGTGGACATCCTTGTCTTATTCCAGTTCTAAGTGGGAATGCTTTCAACTTTTCCTCATTCAGTATGATGTTTGCTGTGGGTATGTCTTACATGGATTTTATAATTTTGAGATATGTTTCTTCTATGTCTATTCTCTTAAGAGTTTTTATCATAAAATGGTGCTGAATTTTGTCAAACGCCTTTTCTGCATCTGTGGAGATGATTGTATGAACATTGTTTTTGCTTCTGTTTATGTGGTGAATCACATTTATGGATTTATGTATGTTGAACCATACTTGCATCTCTGGGATGAAGTCCACTTGGTCATGGTGGATTATTATTATTATTTTTTTGATGTGCTGCTGAATTTGGTTTGCAAAACTTTTATTGAGAATTTTTGCATCTATATTCTTAAGGGAAATTTCTCTATAGTTTTCCTTTTTTGTTGTGTCCTTTCCTGGCTTTGGTATCAAGATGATACAGGCTTCATAGAACGAGTTGGGGAAGAGTCCTTCAGTCTCAATGTTATGAAATATTTTCTGCAATATCTTATCAATTCTTCTTTGTAGGCCTGGTAAAATTTGCCTGTGAAATCTTCAGGTCCAGGACTTATTTTTTTGTTGGAAGATTTTTTACTGTTGCTTCAATTTTGCTTCTTATTTTTAGTCTATTGAGGAGTTCTATTTCTTCCTGATTTAGTCTTGGTAGGTTGTGCTTTTCCAAAAATTTGTCCATTTCCTCAGTGTTTTCAAGTTTATGTGCATAGAGATTATTATAGTATTTGAAGATGATATTTTGTATATCTGTTGTGTCAGTTGTAGTATCTCCTTTTTTCATTTCTGATTGAGCTTATTTGGGTCCTTTCTTTTGTATGTCTGTTTAATCTAGCAAGACATCTATCAATTTCATTTGTCTTTTCAAAGACCCAAGTTTTTTTTTTATTAATCTCCTGTACAATTCTTTTGTTATCAATTTCATTTACTTGTGCTCTGACCTCAGTTATTTCTTTGAGGTTTTCACCTTATGGCTTGCAGCAGTTCCTCGTTTAGGTTAACTTTGGCAGTCTGATGACTATGTGTCATAGTGATTGCTTCTTTGCAATGAATCTCCCAGAAGTTTGTTGAGCTTTCTGTGCCTGGATATCTGAGTTTCTAGCAAGACCAGGGAAGTTTTCTTCAATTATTCCTTCAAATGTATTTTCTAATCCTTGTGTATTTTCTTCCTCTCCCTCAGTGATGCCTATGATTCTGATGTAAGGCCTTTTTACATAATAATCGCATATTTCTAATCCCATATTTCTTCTTATTTCCCATAATCCCATAATATTTCATATTTCTTTGATGTTTATCTTTTACTGACTTATTTAATTCAAAGGTATATTCTTAAAGGTATGAGATTCTTTCTTCCTCTAGATCTAGTCTATTCTTAAAATTTTCCACTGTGTTTTGTATTTCCTTGAATATATTTTTCATTTCCAGAAGTTCTATTTGATTTTTCTTAAGTAATTCAGTTTTTTTAGTGAATTTATCATTTATTTCTTGTATTGTTTTTATGGTTTCCTTATGTTGGTTTTCCATTTTTTCTTGTATTTTGTTGAGCTTCCTTATAATCCATATTTGGAATTCTTTATCAGTCATGTCAATATTTTCATTTTGGTTGGTATCCATTCATAATAAGGAGTTAATGTTTCCTTTGGGGTATGTCCTTTCCTTCTCATTTTTTATATTTCTGGAGTTCTTTTGCTTATTACTTCTCATATGGACTCTCAACTGAGACCTGGGAACACTGGGCCTGGTTTGCGAGCCTGTCTTCAGGTCCCTAAAGATCGCTCCTTAACAGTAATAGAGGGAATGCTGGTCCCGAGTTGGCTATGGGATGTTGAAACAGGTTTGATGAACCTCTCTGGTCCCCTCTATCATTCTGTCTTCACCTCTTCCTGGCAGTGTGAATAGGGGTGGGTCCCCCAGCTTAATCTCTGAGATGGAGAGTGGTACTTGTGAGGAGAAATCAGCCATGCCTTGTTGTTTGTTTGAGTTGGAAGGCATTATGCTGAGCTATAGAGTTGTTCCCGCTGTCATTGGATGATGTTTGTGTGGAAGAGCCAGCTGCTGGTATGTTCTTTTTCCCTGTAGTAAGCTTTAGTTCCCAAAGTGGGGCACATGAGTGCCCCAAGCATTAGGAGGGATCCTGTAGCTCCAAGGGTGTTGTTTCATCTCTACTTCCACCGAGGTGGGTGGAGGAGAAGAGCAGATCTTCGCTAGATTGCTGCAGTCTGAAACGCTTCCCAAAGCCTTGGCAAGGCTCAGCATTTACTTCTTCAGCCACTAGGGGGGCCACTGGGATGAGGTTTAGGACAAGCTCTCCATACTGGGAAGGCTGTTCCTGAGGGAGGGGCCTCAATGCTTGAGTGCCAGTGCCCCAGACCAGGCTCCTTCCACCCTTCTCCACTAGCACCCTTGTTCTCTGCGGGTAGGGGTGAGTGCCCTCCAAAATTGCCACTCCCTGGAACCCCACAGCATACTCCCACCAGATCAGTCCATGTGGGTTCTTTCACCACCTGAGTCTAGCTCTTTAACTTCCCCTCTGTGTGTCTGACCCACTAGCATGTCTCCATGAAATGCTGGTGGGCAGGAAGTTCCCCAGTTTTGCACCCTGTTCCACCTTACGTCCCCAAAGGGAGAGTAGAGGGCCCTTCTATCCACAGTGACCTCAGCTAGGTCACAATCCTGCTGGAGATAAGTGGCCACTCACATGTTTCTTGGCTTAAGCTGCACTCCCTATTTTAATGAGTGGGGAGGGGCCACAGCTCTCCTTCAGCTGGCACACCTCAGGTATTTGGCTGCCTTGGAACTTGGAGCTAGGCTATTTCTCTCTGAATGCTGCACCCCTATCCAATATTGCAGTTCTCCAGCATGGAGTGGGTGTGCTCACAGATCCCCATTCCTTAGCAACCCTCCACACTCTCCCACGGGATATGTCCACGAGGGCTTCCCCACCACCCAAGTCTAGTTCTGAGACTTCTCCCCTGTGTGTCCCTGCACTGATCCAGTGTCCAGGGGGTGCCAGGACTGGCACGCCTATCTGAGCTGCCTGCCCACAATCCCAAGAAATGCTGGCAGGCAGGTTGCTCCCAAATTGCGACAGATCCGACTGTCTATGGCAAGCTCAGCCTGGGGCATGGACCTGCCATAGAGAAGTAGCCATTCATGAACTTCTTGATTCAAGCTACTCGCATGATTGCAATGGGTGGGGGAGGGGCTGTGGTTCCCAGTTAGCCTCTCATGGCACTCCCTTGTGGGGTGCCCCTTATGGATGCCGAAACTCCTGGGCTTGCTCGTTTACTTCACTATTCCTAATTAGCCACTGTGCCTGGGTTCGTGCAGGGTGGAAAAGCTTTTAATATATTTTGTCCTGCTGTTCACCAAGGGTACATAGGCCAGCAAGGGGAAACCCCACTTACCTTTGTCCTGGGCTCCAAGCCTCTCTGGGCTTGATCCACACTGCTGTCTTCTCCTCTTTCCTCTTCTCTCTCAGCTTCGTGTTTTTTTCTCTGTGGGGTCCCCAATTGTCTCTGTCAACTCTCCCTGTGTTCTATACATGAGCTGCGACTGTTCTCAGCTCTCCTAAGTCCAATATGCTACCTTCCAGCTGGGACAGTCCAAAATGCACTGTCTTTAGTCAACCATCTTGGCTCTCCCTCAGATATATGAATTTATACTCCAGAATTTACCAGGTGAAAATATGTAGATCATAGCTTTCAAGATAGGTTGTTCTTAAAGCGATGCTGCCTTTAATGTGAATCCTGATGGTGGCTATATTTTTTAAAGAAGAAAACGTTAGCAAATGTTGAACAAGCAACTGGAAAAGAAGGCAGAGGCAAAAGGTTGCCCTGGCAAGAAGCAAAGTGATAAGCAGGTGGCGAGCTCTAAAAAAATTCAATATTAAAAGAACAGAAAAAAATATTAAGCTAATGCTGCAATGTTGATAGAAACAATAAGCTTTTTGTTTTGTTTTCGTATCAGAGCCTTTATTAAAAATAAAAATTTAGACAGATCAAGAGCTGTATAACACATGGAAAAAGAGATGCAACGTGTAAGAATAGAAATTTCTAAATCAATTAGCAGCCTACTATTAGGGCAAATTGCTCCAATTTTTGAAGAATATGAAACCTCTTGAAATTGGCAAGTCATGGCTTCGTGGTCGCGTTCAGTGAACAATATTTGTTATTCATTTCTGGGCTCTGACCCTTCTTTTTAAGATGCTTCCATACTGAAGTGGCATCTCTGCATGCTAATCTTCTATTTTACATTAGGTTTTTCTGGCGCTTTTGTTGTTTCAGTCTTTGAAATCACACAGCTTTTTATGAGATATGGAATGCTCCAAAAGGCAACTTGCAGGATGATTGCTGTATAAAAGGGCTAAGCTTGAAATAATGCCTATTAATGCCACTGGTTTAGCAGCAATGTCTCCACTTTGTTCAGTACACATTTGCTTTTTGAATTCATTCCACTAGGAATTTTGTCTCTGGCTTTGGTGTTATAATCTTCTATTCTCTTCTATTCTGTTATCAATTTGACACTGAAAGTTGCTAACTTTCACAAAAAAAGCCTGAAAGTCAGAGGAAAGCTTGTCTTTCTGGCTGTCTTAATGGGACTGCGGTCTGCCAGTTAGTGGAAAGAATAATTACATTGGGAAAATGAATGAATATTTTAAATGGTTAAATACAATTGTTGAAAGAAAATGAGATTTTACATAAACGAGAATAGGCTGAAGTTGATTGCTTTTCTTGTTTTAATTTCACGAAGAATATTCACCATATTTTCCTCTATTTTCTGATTAATTGTAATATTTTTTCACTGTCAGAAACAAGAGAACAGATATTTAATATGTTGCTGAAGTAGTTTTAATGATTTATCAACATTTCACATGCAAAAGCAGTCTACCAAATAAATTTCTACAATCAGGTATAGAAAACTGGCAATTGACTTTTTTTATGATTAACTACTGAGCAACGTTAAACATAGTATGCAGAAAATAACATTTTCTTTTTCTCATCATTGTCAAAAGAGGCCTACCTAATAGAAATTATGCAAAAGCAGAGAAAATAAACCTCAAAATCTTTAATGAGAAGAGAAACTGTGCAGGAACAGGAACTCCATCACTTTATTTACCATTACACAAGAGCTCCCACACTGCCACACTTCTTCAGGACCAGTGTCTTGGAATGCTTCCAGTCATGATTAACTGCATCAAAAGTTAAGGCATCTGTCATCTATGTTCGTATCACAATCATGCGGAGTCCAGGCAGACTATAGAGATGGGAGAAGGTAACCAGATGCTCATAAATAACAAGGTTTCTGTGAAAAGCTATAGCACAAGGACATTTACATTTTAGAGGGAAAAAAGCCTCCAATTTAAGGTTTTGTAAATGCTATAAAACATCATTTAATACCATGCATGTCTAAATACATTTAACTAGCAGATTGTTTTTACCCATTAAAATAGCAAATATTTTAATGCATGTGTCAATTGGAATTATAGCAGTGTTGTTTATTTGCTGGTGATAAGAGAACAATTTCCATTTCTTTTTTAACCTTGATTTCAACAATGGAATAAAATATCTCTACATTTTTGATGATTGTTTATTATTTTTTAATATTTTCCAAAATTTCAGGAGTTGTGAAAAAGTTGGAACTAAAAAGAAAATTTCTCATGGAAATTTTAGGTTCAGGAAGTTCCGAACATTTTAGGGAAATGTCTGATCTTGAACGGGTCCCACCTTGCATTTGAGAGTCATCAAAGAGCTCTTTAGTTTGGAGAAGTTTTATACTCTTAGTGAACTCCCATCCTCCAGAGTCTCAGACTAAATGGAGCCAACATTGACTCTTCAGAAGTTCTTTTTACCCATAGTCTTTTCCTGATCAGAGAATTTGAATCATGACAATTTAATATTATGCATTTATGCATGTGCAAATGTCAACATATTCTTTTCTTAAATACAGCCAAAAACTATTGCCAGTAATGATTTTCTCAATTTCTGGACAGATCATATATTCTAATTGCACATTCATTTAAATTATTTTTAAAAGTTTCTTTTTAAAGGTAAGTTCCAAAATCACATAAGTGGGGAATTTTAAGAAACTTTAGGTATCTTAAATATGTGTTGAAAGTATAGAATATTATGAATTAAGCAACCCAGGTGTATTCTTGAAAACTAGCTCACTGGGGCCCGCCTTAGTCCTTACACATCATGCTAGAGAGGTCCGAGGGACCATCAGTGGTTTCCCAGGATGTCAGAGTATAGGCCTGTGGGTACTGTTTGAGACTGGGTAACAGGAATATTGGCTGTCTCAGAGGAAAATTTGAGTGCCGCTACTTTCCCTGTGATTCATCAGGTGCGTGTTCTGATACATTTCACAATTTTGGTTGATTGCTGACATTAATTTTGGTGAAGAGTCCAACATGCTGTGAACATTCTCATTTTGTCTGATCAGTTTTCTCTGAAATCCTGTGCCAGCTGTCATCACAAGTGTTAGGCTCCTTAGAGGTAAAACTAAAGGAGGGTTTTAAACATCAAGAAAATCTAAATGTGCAAAGGAGATCTTTAAAGGTTCTTACATTAATTTTATCTTAATAAACTCTATGCTTTTAATGGGAAACACCAATCAGTAGTCATTGAGATAGCTTAAATGGTACTCTAGTGTCATGAACTACAGCTCTCTCGAAATGTACCAAGTCCATCATCATTATCATCTTCATCATCACTCTCTTCATGAACATATATTTAT
Organism: Avahi laniger; assembly: GCA_963575035.1. Lineage (NCBI taxonomy): Eukaryota > Metazoa > Chordata > Mammalia > Primates > Indriidae > Avahi > Avahi laniger. The sequence goes on from CAUYSK010009267.1 coordinate 7,240, forward strand.
CAAGCCCCCATTGTGTACCGATACTGTACTATGAACTTGGAGAATATTTGCAGAGATTACTCAAAATATATATTTCTTCATGCAAATTAGGGCTTCACGTATATGAGGAACTGAATTAGAAACACCAAGCACTGTGGAATAGTTAAATATCAGGATAAAATTAGAGTGGAAAGTATTATATATATTTTACTATAGTTTTAAGTTTTTTCTCTCAATACCATTCCCCTTTATTTGGGGAGAGTTTACTGGTAAATGTGTTGGATCTAAGCAGGCAGATGAGGAAGGGAAAAGGAATAAGGTAAAAAAGTAAGCTATGGGAGGGGAGAAAGGAAAGGCTGAAGGGTAGGATTGCTATACAGTACAGGTTCGTTTTCCTTTTCCTGGTATTTTATTGCTCATCCTCCACCAGGCACAGACAATCTCCCAGGTATCACTTTTGTGACTGCTGCCTCTGATACTTACACAACCATCAGATACTATGTGGCATCAACAGAGAGAACAAGATGGAAGAATGTTCTGACCATTATGGGAGCATGTGCCAAGGCAAAATTCTTTTATTTGATATCAGATCTGGGCCAGTCATAAGAATCATTTGCTTTTCTTAGATTTTTGTAAACAATATTTGAGTGGGGTTTTTTCAGGCAGCATAGTATAGTGGAGACAGAACAAGCTTTAGAGTCAGTGCAACCTTGGTTCATATTTGTGTTATGCGACCATGAAAAAATTACTTACACTTACTAAACATCAGTTCCTTTATTTGGAAAATGTCAAGATATAATAAAAAGAATTTGTCTAAGAGAGTGATCATTATGATCCATCATAATAACAATACTAAACCTAGTACTTGGCATATAGTGAAAACTAAGTACTACAGCCTAGGAAGGCTCATTCTACTACATGAATTTTAATATTTAAGAAGTCTGTGAATTAATCACTTAAATGTTTATACATAATATGGTAATATTATCTACATTTTGGTTTCAGTTGCAAATGCATATTTTACTTATAATTTAAAAAACTAAATATGAAGAGGATGATAGCTTTGTATCAATTCTGGTGATTTTTTCCTGGAGATTAACTAGAGAGAATGAGGTCAAAAGATCATGAATATTTTGTATCACCAAAAAAGATCAGACAACTGGAAAAAAAATTGAGGAGCACTCTGTCAGAAGGTCACACCCCAACAGAGAATTATTGGTTTACATATCTATTTCTGGGAATAATGAAACTCTCCTCAAAATGGAATTACATCAAAATAAAAAGTCAAATCATGTCAAATGTTTATGTAATGTCTCTCTACAACCTTTCAAGGTAGTGTGAAAAATTTAAAGATCATCAATCACTTTAAACACAGTGCTATATCTGAAAATATTTGTGGGATAGACACAGAATGTACTCATCAGTATTCTGGGTCAATATTGTGCTTATCCTATGGACATTGACATACTTAACCTCAGGTCCTCATTGCGTTGAAAATATGATCTGAGAAACGGTCGACGTTTTTTGTTGTTTTGAATTTGTTTTTGTATGAAATATTATTTAGGGTGGCTGGTCTATTGGTTGAACTTAGAATTATTTTCTTATGATAGCTTTTATTGATATTTTTGTTTATTGCAAAAGTTTTAGAATTACTACTTATTTCAAAGTAACTTTGTGCAAGTTGTTTCAACCTTTCTAGGACTCACTTTCTTTTTATGTCAAATGAGGAGCCAAGATAAATAATTTTCCATCTCTGTCACTTCATAATTTGACAATGCTAAGTATAATATTGTGGTTGCCTCAGAATAATATTTTCCAGGGTGATAGAATAGTCAAAAATTGTTGAAAATAATTCAAAACAATGGGTATGCTATGGCTTAGATATTTGACCCCTCCAAACCTCATATTAAAATTTGATATTCAGTGTTGGAGATGGTGCCTAATAGGAGGTGTTTGGGTCATGGGGATGGATTCATCATGAAGAGCTTGGCACGATCCTCATGGTAATGAGTTTTTGCTCCGTTAGTTTCCATGAGAGCTGGCTGTTACAAAGAGCCTGACACCTCCCTCTCTTGGCTCTTGCTTCCTTTCTTGCCATGTCATCTCTGCATATGCTGGCTTCCCTTCCCTTCTGCCATGAGTGGAAACAGTCTGAGGCCCTCTTGAGATGCAGATGGCAGTGTCATGCTTCTTGTATGCCTTGCAGAACCATGAGCCAAGTAAATCTCTTTTCTTTATAAATTACCCAGCCTTAGATATTCGTTTATAGCAACACAAATGAAGTAAGAAAAGATGGATTGTTTGAAAGCCTTTTGAAAATTATAAAAGGGTATACTAGCATAAGATATTATTAAAGTTCAATAATTTAAATTAGGAGTTAAATACAAGGATTGAATGTGTGTAGGTTCAAATTTAACTTCCACTTTTGAGCATATTGGCATTTGCTTTCTATGCTATTTATTCTCTACCAGGTGTAACAGGCAATGACAATATGATAGTAGTAGTAGTAATAGCTACTATTAATTGAACATCCACTGGGTGCAAATCACTTTGTGATATATACCTATCTGTCTTTCTATATATATTATATATATAATATATATACTATATATATATTACATAATCTTCCTCTTCTTTTCTTCAGCCCCTAGATTTCTGATGCTGTTTCCCTCCCTGTTCTTACCTTGATTCACTAAAAGTCTGAGAAGCATAGGAGGGTACTATGATCGTGGTAGAAAATATAATTAGTGTTGGAAAAATATGTATTTGTGTGGGAATGCATTTCAATTCTTTGTATTGCTTTTAGTCCTGACCATCTTTGTCTCTGATCTAAGGAGGGAAATTGATATATTTTAGGTTCTATTAAATAACAAATTTGTCCTCATTTAAATGGAAAGCTTGATTATAGTACCACCTCCTTTTTAACATAGTGCTACCCATCATATTGACTGTTAATAGATAAGTATAGGTAAACAGCACTAATTTGAAATACAGGAGACTATAAAAGATGGGCTCTGAATTAAGTAGAGTATCTATTAATTTATTAAAGAATAGACCATGTGGTTAGTTAGGAAATTGCAGTTGCTCAAAAGACACTATTGGCTTGACTTGAGTGATATTTTATTTTGTTATAAATAATGTAGCAATGCATACAACTAATACACTAAATATCTTATAGTGTTGAATACAACTGTGTCACAATCATGTATTATTTCCAGAGATCAATAAACTTGAAAATGAATAAAGTTGAAAATTCAAAAGTAATTCACATTAAAAATCCATGAAAATTATCTTATTTCAATGCACATTGAAGTAGTCATAAGAGGGTAGTGTGTTGTGTCGAAATTGGGATTGGTATGCTAACCACAATTTCATTTAACACAAATATGGGCACTGTATTTAGCAGCTTAAAAACATGACTCAGGGATGATATCTCAGGACAGAATTTTATGGTCAGAAGGCTGCATATCTAGGAATTATGCCACTGGTTGCACAGTCATCCAGATTTTTTTATTTAGGGGCTGGTCTTTCAAGGTCAAGAGAAATACCAACATGATAGTTTCTTTCTTGGCCACAGATGGTACAGCCAAAAGACCTCAGAGGTGTGAGTGTGTTGTCCTTTCCCCATGTAAAACAGTGTTTAAAACAATTTTCAAAGAATAATTTATTTTCTGTCCTACTTAATTGACCCATGAATACCACGAACTGTTATTTTTAGAGTATTTATTGTTTAGAGGGTTCAAACAAAAGCTGTTTATTGAAATTTTCAAAAATATTAGGTTCTGCTTTTTGAACAAACAGGAGCTCTCTGTTTAACAGATGGCTCAGCAGTTGTAAGAAAATTATTCACAACCCAAAGGCAGCAAAAACAATCACTTTAGAACACTGTTTGTTCTCAATTTACATATTTTTAAAGGAGAAAGTGATTCCGTGCTGTCTCCCTCTCTTACTATGCGTTTGACCAGACAGTGTATTTCTGAAATTGACAACAGACAGACCTCGCCTTGGATGGACACTGAATTGATATCATTCTCACTAGCATTTTATGAATTATGAACCCATTGGCAAAAATTGTGGCTTCTGAACAATGCTAAACTTTACCTGTTGGAATTAAAGCATGAAATAGGATGATGAGAATTAGTTTGGGGAAGTACCTATTCTATTCCTGAGGTGTTTTTTCTTTTTTTGTTTTTCTTTTTTTTATTTCAAAGTATTATGGGGGTACAAATATTTTAGGTTACAAGGATTGCTTTTGTAATGCTTGAGTCAGGGCTATAAGTGTCCCATCACCCAGATAGTGTTCATTGTACCTGTGAGGTAGATTTTCACCCATCTCCTCCTTCCCCCTCCACCCAGTTGATGTCCATTGAGTTATACTTCCCTCTATGCACATGTGTGTTCATTGGTTAGTACAAATTTAATAGTGAGTGCATGTGGTGTTTATTTTTCTATTCTTTAGAAATTTCACTTAGGATAATGGTCTCCAGTTCCATCTGTATGGTTACAAAAGGCATTAAGTCATCCTTCCTCTTGGCTAAGTAGTATTCCATGGTATACATATACCACATTTTGTTAATCCACTCATAAATTTATGGGCATTTGGGGTAACTCCACATCTTTGTAACTATGAATTGTGCTGCAATAGACATTTGAGTGTACGTGTCTTTTTTATAAAATGACTTATTTTCCTCTGGGTAAATACCCAGTAGTGAAATTGCTGGATTGAATGGTAGGTCTACTTTTAGTTCTTTGAGGAATCTCCACACTGTTTTCCATAGAAGTTATACTAGCTTGCAGTCACACCAACAGTGGATAAGAGTTCCTTAATCTCCACATCCATGCCAGCATCTATTGTTTTGGGACTTTTTGACAAAAGCCATTCTCAATGGAGTTAGGTAATATCTCATTGTGGTTTTAATTTGCATTTCCCTGATAATTAGTGACATTGAGCCTTTTCTCATATGTTTATTGGCCATTAGTCTATCTTCTTTTGAAAAGCTTCTGTTCATGTCTTTTGCCCACTTTTTAATGAGGTTGTTAGATTTTTTCTTGCTGATATGCTTAAGTTCTTTGTAGATCTATACCTCACACCAGTCAGAAAAATTAATTCAAGATGGATAAAAGACTTAAATGTAGGGCATCAAACCATAAGAATTCTAGAAGAAAATGGAGAAACTCTTCTAGATATTGGCCTAGGCAAAGAATTTATTAAGACCTCAATGGTAATCACAGAAAAAGCAAAAATAAGTAAATGGGACTTAATTAAATTTAAAAATCTTCAGCACAGCCAAGGTAATAACCAACAGAGCAAATAGACAGCTTACAGACTGGGAGAAAATATTCACAAGCTATACATTCAATATAGAGCTGTTCTTGAGTTCCGTTGCCCATTTTATGTGTGTGAATGTGGGTTGTGTGTGTGAGATGGAATAATCAGTTCTTCTAATTAGCCTGTGACAAAATTCTCTTAGATAAATACAAGGTAGAACTACCACTCAATTCAATTTGACTCTTAAATTAGATGGCATTTCAAAGACTTTCAGTGGTAATACCATTTTAGAGACACTATTTCCTATTTTGCATGAGAATAGTAAATTCTCCTTCCTTTATTTTTACTTTTTAATCCTATTGCCATCTGGTAGTCTTACTTTTCCTCGTGTAAGTAGAACCTCATGTTTCTATGCACAGATACCTGTCTTGAGCAGTAATCCCCAAGGTCATTTGTGACCTAGAAGTAGATTTCCTTTGATTTCTTATACCTTTGTGATCTTTTGATTTCTTCAAATCACTCCTGTTCTTGTAAGAATTTCCAGTGGGCAAAGAATAGAATTTTTCTTCATGTGAAGCAAAGTAGCCAATATGGTAATAGATCCAATTACAATTTACTCTGGCCAAATCAAATATTCTGCATTTTTAAATTTTTCATCTTTCAAAAACCATGCTTCTTGTCATTTTGACCAGAGTATGTAGACTCAACCATAACCCCAATGTATAGCATATTTCTATTATTAATACACCAACTAGAATAATAGACAAATATTTATAGTAGTAGAATGGATCTTGAAAGGAAATCTTGTCTAAAGCATTGCCTTCAACCAAGATCATGCTCATGTTATCTCAGACATAGAAAAACATACACTTTTTGAATAGGGTTGTTTGAATTTTTCTTGTTGATTTTCTTAAGTTCTAAGTAGATTCTAGTTATCAACCTTTTATCGGATTTATAGCATGCAAAAATTTTCTCCCATTCTATAGGTTGTCTGTGACAGTTTCTTTGGCTGTGCAAAAGCTTTTTAATTTGATCAGGTTCCATTTATTTATTTTGGTTGTTTCTGTGATTGCCTTTGGGGTCTTGTTCATAAATTCTTTGCCTAGGCCAATGTCTAGAAGAGTATTTCCAACATCTTCCTCTAGAATTCTAATAGTTTCACTCCTTAGGTTTAAATTTGTTACCCAGCGTCAGTTGATTTTTGTGAGAGGTGAAGGGTGTGGATCCTGGTTCAGTTTTCTAAATGTGGCTATCCAGTTTTCCCAGCACCATTTAGTGAATAAGGATTCTTTTCCCCAATGTATGTTTTTGTCTGTTTTATCAAAGATTAGATGGCTACATGAGGATGGTTTTATATCTGGGTTCTCAGTTCTGTTCCACTGGTCAATGACTCTGTTTTTGTGCCAGTACCAAGCTGATTTGATTACTACAGCCTTGTAGTATAGTTTGAAGTCTGGTAAATTGCTACCTCCCTTTTTTTTTTTTATTGCCTAGAATTGCTTTTGCTATACTGGGTCTTCTCTGGTTCCATGCATAGCGTAAAATTAATTTTTCTGTATCTGTGAAAAATCCTGTTGGTATTTTAACAGGGATTGCATCGAATCTGCAGATCACTTTGGTAGTACAGACATTTTAACAATGTTGATTCTGCCAACCCACGAGCATGGTATAGTTTTCCACCTGTTTACATCCTCTACTATTTCCTTACTCAATGTTTCATATTTCTCCCTGTAGAGGTCTTTCACCTCCTTAGTTTAATATATTCCTAGGTACTTTATTTTCTTTGTTGCTATTGTTAAGGGTATTGAGTCTTTGATTTGGTTCTCAGTTTGACTGTTATTGACATATATGAAAGCCTCTGATTTGTGTGTATGGATTTTGTATCCTGAGACTTTACTGAATTTATTTATCAATTCGAGGAACCTCTTGGTTGAATCCATGGGGTTTTCTAGATATAATATCATATCATAAGCAAATAGTGAGAGTTTGATCTCTTCAGCCTCCATTTGGATGTCTTTAATTCCACTCTCTTGCTTGATTGCTGTGGCCAGGACTTCCAGCACTATGTTGAATAGAAGTGGAGATAGAGGGCAGCCTTGTCTGGTTCCAGTTTTAAGTGGGAATGGTTTCAGTTTTTCCCCGTTCAATATGATATTGGCAGTGGGTTTGTCATAGATGGACTTGATAATTTTAAGGAATGAGCCATCAATGCCAATTTTGACAAGAGTTTTTATCATAAAGATGTGTTGGACAAAAGGAAAGCAATATTTCTGTTTTTGATTTAGGTTCCATCAACTTTGAACACTTGAAATATTTGTTGGAATTGTACACCTAAACAAGCATATTATGTATGCTATTTCCGAAAGAAATCAGTCATCTCAATTCAATTCAAACTGAAAAGCTAATATATATTGTGTAATATAACAGAAAATAGTGAGTAAATTTCTTTATTGTAATGTAATTTGTTGAAAAGTTTTAGGTATATTCTGTATCTTACTTTTACTTACAACTTTGTTAAATTGGATTGAGTTATAGAGGGATGTAGTAATACCTGTTTTGGGAAAAAAGAAAAATACCATTTCAATTATCTGCTTTTAAAATAAAGGAAACATCATATCTACATTTTCACCTAAATCAACTGTTTTATTTGTGTTTCCACTTGTTTATTTATCTACTGGCATACTGTTCTAAACTCATTGATGCTTTTTGTTTTTTATCTTTATGAAAGTATTGACTTTTTCATTATTATTTCCTACATTTTGCTTGGACTATCTGCTGATATTTATTTGCCATTTAGCTTGATTTTATTTTATTTTATAGTGTATATTTTGCTCCAATTTTGGCTTCCTTCGCTGGCAGGCCATGTTGAAGAGTATGACACTCCTTTAGACTGTTGTGCACTTCCACTTGCTTAGGAAGGCTAATTACAGGGGTCTTTAGTCTAGGGTATGATTATTACTGGGTTTTCCCTGGAAGGACAATCAAATGCTATTACATTACCTAAGTATTTTTCTTCAGTTAGTTTCTTTACAGAAAAATCTAGCATTTTTCTTAATAGGGAATAAAAGCTTGACTGTCAGTCTGCTAGGTGCAAACTAAGAAAATAGAGCTGGGTCAATGGCCACATCATTCAGTTAATATATTTTCTTCTAATCCTTCTGTTTTCCATCTGGCAGCGCCAACTCAGCAGTGCCTGATATCGTTAAGGCCATATTTCCTCTGATGGGTAATTTTCTAGAAGCCTATTTGTATCTGTCAAATCTTGCTCTTCTTAAAAATCTTGCAGAAGTCATAAAAACCTGAGCCTATCCTAAATAACAGAACACTCAGATGATATCTGAGCTTCCCATTGGTTTTTCTCTTTGATTTCTTAATTGAAGTCAGTTATCACTAATTTATTTGCCTATCAACCTTCAAGAGAAAAAATTTATCCTATTTTTCTTTTGTCCTTGTGACATTTATGCTTTCTCCTTTTTCAGATCTTTTTATTGTTTTGGTTGGGTATTGAGAAGGTATTAAGGCATACACATATGTTAAATCCACTCTTTTTAACAGAATGTGTTTTAAACTACATAAGGAAAAAAAAGAGTAAGGTATTTGAGCAAAATATTTTCAAAGGTAAAATGTAGTAAATATACTTCCTCGATTATAAGGCTTTAATACAGTTTTCTGGAAAAGAAAAATAAGAGTTGCATATCCTAATTTGAACAAGGTGTGTCTTTTTGAAAAAACTCTATTTTTTTGCTTGGTTTTCAGACACTTTTATTATGAATTAGCAATGTATTTCTCAAACTTCTAGGTTCCAAATGGAATGGAAAGAAGTTATGACAATATTTCCCCCTTTTAAGAGGCATATATTATGAAATATAATGTTCTTTAGAAATTTCTTTTGGTTTTTATTTTTTTCCTTATCTTTTTAGTGATGCTATTTAATTAGGAATTCAGTTATTTTCAAAGTCCTAAATATGATTTTCAATATTAATTTTCCTAAGAAATTAAAAAAAAAATCCTGTGATTTTGAAGGATGATTTTCTTGACTGTAGAAATTTCTTAAACTCCTTGATTTGAAGTGGGAGAGTAAATTGTAGACACCTTGAAGCCTACCAAATAAAGCGAAAGTGTATATTGCAGATATCAGATTTTTCATTAATCAAATCCATTTGTCCATTACATTAGCTTTTTCAGGAATAGCTGCTGGAATTGTGCATTTTAACTGGGTTTTTGATAAACCTAAATCCAAGGGAAATACTACTTAATATTGGTGGTCATTTTTTAATTTCCCTGATATCCTAGCTATCTTATAGCCAAAGTGGATTAAAATATCTTTGTTTCATTTGTTTTTTTGAATTTCATTGTTTATAAATAATAGTCTCTCTGATTTGCTATGTGTCACATTATATCTTCAAAATTATATTTTATCGAAAGCTTCTTAAAATTTTTTTTGTAAGAAATTTACATTTTGCAGGAAACTTTTATTTATTTATTTATTTTATTATTATTCCAAGGTATTGTGAGGGTACAAACATTCTAGTCACACTTTATGTCTTTGCCTCACCCAAATGCAGGTTAAGGGTGTGCCCTTCCCTCCCTTTAGTGCTCCCCGTGTCCTTTAGTTGTAGATTCGCCCCCCATCCCCATAACCCCTGGAGAGTATTTCTGCCATGTGATCACCCTAGTGTTGATCAGTTAGTACCAATTTGATGGCGAGTACAAATGGATCCCTTTCTTCTGCTCTTGTGGTGCCTCACTTTGGATGATGGGCCTAAGTTTAGTCCAGGAAAG
>CAUYSK010009268.1:0-37161 GCA_963575035.1 Avahi laniger
TGGCTCATGCTTGTAGTCCCAGCTACTTGGGAGGCTGATACAGTAGGATTGCTGGAGCCCAGGAGTTTGAGGTTGCTGTGAGCTAGGCTGATGCCATGGCACTCACCCCAGGCAAGAGAGTGAGACTCTGTCTCAAAAAAAAAAAGGAACTCAGCTTGAGTGATTTGCTTACCCCTGGTCTAACGAACTGTGACCTAAAAGTGGGTTTGCGAGAATGTGGTGAAACTGATTCAAAGTGAATAAATGGTGTTAGAGTAGGAGGACTTCCCAGAATAAAGGGAATTCTGTTCTTAGGAAGAAAGAAAGGGAGCTAGGCAGACAACATAAAAGATGTCTTCTACAGGAAGTGTAAATCCCACCAACAGCATGCTAGATTGATCACACTCAAGCTAAAATTTCTCAAACCAAGAAAAGGCTGTACTCTATAGGTCAAATGTCCTATTTGAATATTCTTGGGCTATATACATTCTTGGGCTGTCTAAATTCTGAGGGTGCAAGTTTCCAGTGACACAGGTTATTTCCATGGAGAGTGTTACCTAATAAAAGTGATAATTGGATATGTCCATGACAATCTGTCCTGTGGGCCACATCGTCTTTTCTTACCATAGCTGAGTAGACTAGGGCTGGCAAGCTGACCCAAGGCTGGACAACTACTATCTGGTTAGTAGCCTGTGAGCAATCATTCATCTCTGTACAGCGATTCAGCAAATACCTCCTGGGTGACAGACACTGTTCCAGGCACTAGACATGTAGTGTTCCTGCCTTCATGGACTTTCCATTCAAATGGGAAGACACATAATAAATAAATGTTACATGTCGTAAAGAATGAAATGCAGGGTGAGAGAATAAAGTGGCTCGTGTAGCCTGACCCTGAAAGACAAGACGGGTGATTGAATTTCTGAAATCGGGCCCTGGGAGGGTGCGTCAGTAAGGTGTGGAACCTTAGGTGGCCTTGAGATACGAAGCCCTCAGATTGGGCCAAGTGTGGCAGAAGTAAGCAGAGGAAATTTCTCTAGAAAAGGACGTAGAGAAAAAGCAGAAGGGAGAAGGACAAGCAGATTCCCAGAGGTGGAAGGAGAAGCCTCCATTCCTGATTTCTCATCTCTCAGGTCCGAATCCCGGGAGGCCCAGCGTGGACGTCCACCAGAAGCAGTGGGTTTGGGCACCAGCTGGCACTGGCTCGAGGGCGGATCGTGTGCTTCTTTTCCCACCTCCACGTTCAGCAATGTGACTTCGGTAGCTTGAAATTGGCACATACTACAGAAGTGGCATTCGCAGCTGCACTCCCGCCACCCAGCACTGTCTGCCACACAGGTGGCTCGGCAAGTATTCACATGCAGAATGTATAGGGTTAGTTACTGAATGATCAAGTTGTTATCTGCAGGTTACCGGTAGCCAACACCAGGTGCTGTATGCTATGCATCAGACATCGTGTTAAACACGTTATATACATTCTCTCATTTAATCCTACCACAACCCCCATTTTACAGATAAGGAAACAGAGGCACAGAGAGGTCAAGTAAGTTCCCAGGAGTCACATGACTAGTAAGTGGCAGGATAGGGACGAATAAATGTAGAGAATGGCAGTTTGCACGCAATCCAGGGGTGGTGACAAGGGAAGCTAACAACTCCACTTTGTGGCTTCCTTCTCCAGGAATAAGGAAGATTACAGGGCTGGCCATGAGGGACAAGTAAACTGGCTGGATTCCACCCTGGGCCCAGGTGGCAAATGGTCAAGAGGGGGCCACAGGGATGTATGTGGTTCCGGTCCTGTGTATGCGTGTGATTCCAGCTAGGTCTGAGCTTCCCTGAATTGACAGCCGGCTCTAATGAGCTGGGCCTTGAGGTTGCCGGGTTTCTGAGGGGTCTGGATCCCCATCAGCCCCTGCAGCCCAGCCATGTGGATTGGGCCCTTGCTGGTCATCAGGAGTTGTTTTTCTTCGGATGCAGCTCCAGCCACCAGAGGCACTTCCTGGGGCTGGCCCAAGGCCTAGCAAGGGTTTGAATGTGGCCAGACTTGAAAGCTGAGCAAACCTCAAAAACCCCTGTAGTTGGTAATCTTCTGGCACTGGCAGCTTCCAAGGACTTGGCAGCCAGGAGGCCATTTGGCTGGATCTAGCACGGACTGGTCCGGCAGAAGTCAGGAACGGAAAGCTCTCACCTCTGTAACAAAGCGAGTTCTGCCTCAGCAACCTGGGCTGTCCCAACCCTGACAGGTGATCACACGGCTCTCTTGTTCTTCTAGCTGAGTGAAAAGGCAAGCAGAGCCCTCCAAGCCTGGCAATATCCCCATGGGGTCAGCCTGCTGTGTGGACACCAGCCCACACAGGGCCATGTGGGGGTGGATGGACAGAACAGGATTGTTCTGAGCCAGGGCACTGGGTTGACATCAGGGATCCGTGAGTTCAAATCTTGCTGGCTGTGTGGTTACAGGGCCAGAAACGAACCCTCTAACATTCAGACAGAGGGGGAATCATACTTATCTCACGTAGTGATTATTAGAATTTGATAATTCATCTTAACCACATAAGTGTCGTTATCATAACAGATCAATTTCCATCACAGACTAAGGCATGGACGCTAACTGGGGAAATCAGAGACTCCTAGAAAGTTAATATGTGGTGGCATGTTGAAGACTGCTCAGCCCAATTCTCTCACTTTACAGAGGAGGAAATGGAGGCCCAGAAAGTTTGTAAGGCTTATCAGGTCAGGGCTGGAGCTGGACCGCAGCATCCCTAAGCCTCCTCTCTCACCCGGGCTGTCATTCTCCCTCAGTGGCAAGGCCTTGGCTGGGACCGCTCAGTAATAGGCTTTTGAAAGGTGCTGGTTCTGTGGTCAGGGGGGCGGAAGTGGTGGCAGGAGGGGGTGTCTGGTGATCAGGATGTCCCCAGAGCTGGAGCTCCCCTCTCTCGCACCCTGGTGCAGAGCAGCAGCTCAATAAATGTTCATTCAGTTGAATCGGTAACTGAGGATGTCCCTAAGAAGATGTTAGGGTGTCAGCACTAAATACAGCCAAGCCTTCAACCAGCACTCCCTCTCTCTTACTCTTCCCTTCCGAGGGCAGTCGGCTGCTGGATACATGCTCAGGATGCACAAGCACTCCAGCTCAGGGTGAGGGGAGCAACTGTTTCAAGGGACGGCCGCATGGGGAAGTAGCAATGGCACAGGCCTGTCCCTGGAGATCTAGGTCTAAAGAGTGGCTCTGCTACAGCCTAGCTGGTTGACATTAACCAAGTCACTCACTTTCTCTGAGCATCAGTTTTCTGATTTGCAAAGGGGACAATAAACCCTGGCTTTACTTACTCTACGGGGAAGCTGTCAGCATTCAATGAGATTCCTTCATTCCCTCCAACACAGCCAGTGTGACTGGCAGCCCATGTGTGGCAGAGACAAACCCAGACCCTGGAGCCAGGCTGCCTGGGTTCCAGTTCAGACCTTAGGTTTACCTACTAGCTGCCTGACCATGGGTAGGTTATTTACACCCTCTTAGCTCATTTCCCTCATCCGTCATCTGTAAAATGGGATAATATTGTTGACCTCATAAAGATATATCCACCTGGGGAGGGGGGAGGGGGGAGGAGGGAGGCGGGGGCGGGTATACGCATGCACAAAGAGTGCAATGTGCACCACCCGAAGGATGAACATATTTGAAACTCGGACTTAGGGGGGGAGAGGGGGCCAAGGGCAACATACGTAACCTAAACATCTGTACCTCCGTAATATGCTGAAAAAAAAAAAAAGATATATCCACCTGGAACCTGTGAATGTGACCTTATTTAGAGAAAGGTCTTTACAGATATAATGAATAGAAAGATCTTGAGATGAAATAATCCCAGATTGCCCGAGTAGGCCCTAAATCCAACGAGAAGTGTCCTTACCCGAGACAGAAGAAAAGATAGCACAGACGCACAGGGGAGAAGGCTGTGGGAAGACAGAGGCAGAGATTGGAGTTATGCAGTTACAAGCCAAGAAACATTTGCAGTCACCAGAAGCTGAGAGAGGCAGGGAAGGATTCCCCCTCTAGAGCCTCCAAAGAGATTGTAGTTCCGGCCACAGCTTTGTTTCGGACTTCTGGCCTACAGAACGGTGAGAGAATAATGTCTGTTGTTTGAAGCCACTCTGTTTGTGGCAGTTTGTCACAGCAGCCCTAGGAAACTAACACCTGGTGTCCACCCACACTGAGGAAAGGCTGCCAGCCTCTTGCATACTGCTGTGCAGACATTTCTTAAAAGTCTATTCCCCGCTTGCTGGTGCTAGGCTAGAAATGCCGACAAAGGTTAAAACATGCTTTGTTAATTGCCAAGTGCTCTGCATAGAAATGTCTGCCATCAGCCGTTATGATGATTGATTTTATAGTCTGACTCTTAGAGTTGGGCCGGGATTTTAAAAGTTGTCAGAGTTCGGCTGTGAATTTCTCAAATTCAGTCGGTGCTAACACTCAGCTTTTAATTAAACCATTCGTGCCAGGCACTGGTCTCTCCGCTTTATGTGTGTTATTTCATGTGACCTCATAACAACCAAGAGGTGCACGCAAAACTCAGATCCGTGTTGCGGGGATGATGAATTTCCTGTGTACAGAAGTCAGATAACTTGCCCCAAATTCCACAGTGATTAAGTGCAGGAACCAGGCGTCAAACCTGGGCGTCCTTACTTAACTGCTTGACCATTTGAGCACACGGCCTCGCCAATCACTTAGCAAGAGCCGAGTTAGGTGCTGGGGCCACAGGGATGAATACAATATAGACCCTGCCATGGGACACCAGAAGAGGTAAAATATGTAAACAAAATATAATATGATTATCCCAGTTCCCCGTGGGCAGAAGGTAGGAAACGAGTCTAGACGTTGGCTGGAGACTGATGAGGGCCGGCATTAGTGCCAGATTAGGGAGTTTATTCTGTGGGCAGGCGAGGGCCACCGAAAGCTTGCAGGGAAGGCTCTGCAGAAGAGCATCCTGGCAGCAGGGCACCCCACGCAGACAGCTTGAGGGAGAGCTGGGAGAGGGACCGCAGACAGAATCTTCTTCGACTCCACGTGGCTTGGTTTGAGGAGGGTCGGGGTTAACAGCTGCCTGGCTGTCTCCTCCCCAGCCTGGCTGCCCCACACGTACTTCACTCTGACCCTGGGAAGCCGCGGTCCTTCCTCTCTGGGTTCCTCCCAGTCTCCCAGCAAGTTCCCGACGGGTCAGCTTTTCTTTCAGCTGGTCTCTAAACTCAGGTCTTTCCTACCTGACCTGGTCTCCCAACTGGCATTCTCTTTCACAACTCCCCTTGCAGCGTCTTCAGCCTGGACCAAATTAGCATTCTTCCCAGTCCCCAATTTCCTGTTCTCTTCTTCGCTCTTCCTATCCCTGGAAACCCACTCTCAGCTGCTGTGCAGCTGCACTCGGGCAGTCGTGGAAGGATCTGTCCGTCTTTACTGCCGCCCCTGACGTGCAGGCTCCGTGCCAGGCACCACAGGAGATGGACAGATGTGTCTGTCTCCTCCTCTTGCCAAGGACCTTATCTTCTTCTTGCATCAGCCCAATGCCTGACTGTTAGAAGATGCTTGATATTTGCTGAATGAGTAAATAAGTGAATGAAGACATAGTGTCTGTCTTGAACGAGCTTACCGTCTCATTGGGCAGAATTGTCTGGCAATGTCTTTCTCATCTAACATCATTGAGGAATAAAAAATTCTAGATAAATGAATTTCCCAGATAAATGAAATTTATTCCTTTAAATACAAATTATATATATTAGATATTTTAGACAAGAAATATTAACTTTTTTTCTCTCTTTCCTTCTTATATCAGTTAGGACTCTTTATGTTGCCAGTGGCGGAAAACCCAATTGAAATTGGCTTTAGTAACAAAGAGAATTTTCTCATCTGAAAGCCACGGGTTCACACTTAGGGGTGTGGCTTGTTCCAGAGCTCAAACAATGTGATCAGGATGTAGTTTTTTTTCTTTCTCTCCATTTCTGGCCTCCCCTTCTTAAATGTTTCCTTCCTTCTCAGACAGGTCTCCTTTTGAAATACAAAGTGGTGCCAGCAGCTCCCAGGGGCTACATTTTTTCCTTATTCATATCCAGCAGGATGAGAAAAGTATCCCTGGTAGCTCTCAATGAAAGAAGGCAGACTCAGAAAACGTCTCTGACTGGGTTACACACCCATCTCTGAACCAACCTGCAGTGAGGAAATTGGAATACTGCGATTTCTTCTGGCCAGTCTCGTCCACTCCCGGCATGGCGTCCAACACACCCCGTCACCAGGGCTGAGTGCGGGAAGTCAGGGGAGAGAAGGGGAGATGAGTGCTGGGAAGCAACCCATCGGCATCTACTAGCTCCCTTCCCTCTTCTCTTCTCCTCTCTTTCTTTATCACCTTCTTTCACGCTCCCTCTATGACACGTTTGGTGTTAGGAGCAGAAGCTACAAACATGAGGACATACTCTCTGCCCTGGAGGCCTTCCTGGGCTGGTCAGGGAGTGACATGTGAGAGCAGTGATTATAGTAAGCTGATGCTAGTAACAGAGAGGGGGACACAGAGGACACATGGACAGGATTGTTGGTCTAGGGAAGACAGAGAAGGCTTTCTAGAACTGTTAAAACTTGAGCTGATATTTTTTTTTTTTTTTTTTTTTTGATACAGAGTCTCACTCTCTTGCCTGGGCTATAGTGCCGTGGCGTCAGTCTAGCTCACAGCAACCTCAAACTCCTGGGCTCAAGCAATCCTTCTGCCTCAGCCTCCCAAGTAGCTGGGACTACAGGCACGTACCACCATGCCCGGCTAATTTTTTCTACATATTTTTAGTTGTCCGATTAATTTCTTTTTATTTTTAGTAGAGATGGGGTCTCGCTCTTGCTCAGGCTGGTCTCGAACTCCTGAGCTCAAACAATCCACCTGCCTCGGCCTCCCAGAGTGCTAGGATTACAGGCGTGAGACACCACGCCTGGCCAACTTGAGCTGATTTTGTAGACTCTAGATTGAGTAAGAGATCACCAAATAGCCCTCAAAGAAGAGACATGGCATTCCTATGAGAGGGAACAGAAAATGCGAATGCAGATAGATAGGAAAGATGGAGGTGAAATCCACGCGCTTCCATATGGTTGGGAGAGAGGTGACGTGGGGCCTGGACAGAAAGGAGGAAGCTGACATAGACTGGGTGTTTGTTGGCTACTCTACTGGGCATTGTGTACGTGTCACCTTATTTAATTCGTACAAAAATCCCAATGTGTTATGTGAAGAGATAAACTCATTCACAGCTTTCCCTTCTCTTTTTGCCCTCTTAGCATCATTCTCCACTCCCCTTCCCCCCATCTCTATGGATAGAATAGATAAAAACGGCAGAAATGGTTTTCTCGGAGAAAAGCAATGAGAACAGAAGTATAGTTCCCGGACAGGCTGTTATCCTTGAGGAAGCGTGAAAGTCAGGCCCATGTCATGGATGGGTGGCTGCGGTGAGGATAAAAGGGATGTGGGTACAACCTGATGAACAGGGAAAGCTGGCGAGAAGGTTCTGCTCAGCTGGAAGGGTAAGAGCTTCCCAGGAGTGGAGCGCTAGAGGAGGGGAGAGGGCAGGATTTCATACATTTCTGTGAACGAAATTTTTGGACCCTGTATTACTTATCTATTGGTATGTAGCTAATTTCTACTAAAAATAGTGGCCTAAAACAACATACACATTTGCCTCCCACAGTTTTGGTGGGTCAGGAATTTGGTCGTAGCTTAGCTAGGTGGTGCAGGCTCAGGGTCCATCATGAGGTTGCAGTCGCCGTGTTGGCCAGGCTTGACTAGGCCTAAAAAAGCCACTTCTGTGATGGCCCATAAAGCTGTGGGCAGCAGGCCTCAGTTCCTCACCACACAGACCTCTCTACTGAGCACCCTTGTGGCATGCTACCTGAGTCTCCCCCAGACTGAGTAATCCAAGAGGTAGCAAGATGGACGCTGCAATGTCGGAAGACAACACAGTCATTTCAGAAATAGCCAATTAGTTACACAGGTCAGCCCTTTTTGGTGTGGGAGGGGCCTATACAAGGGCGTGAACACCAGGAAGTGAGAATTATTGGGGGCCATCTTGGAGACCAGCTATCACAGATGTCCTTAAGTGTTTGAGGAAGACATGAAGAAGGATAAAAAACAATTCCACTCTAGGCCACATTCTTTAAATGCTTTGCTGCTCAGGAACTAAACAATTTTGAGTCCTGCCTTTATGTGCTAAGTTTGAAATCCAGTTTACAGATGGAAAATATTACCATATGTCAATAACCATCAAGGATTGGCTAATCTTAGTCCACCTTAATTCAAAACCCATGTTGCTTCCACGGGATGAAACTAAAGGTATGAAAACATGTTAAGAGACTCTGCAATGACAGTCCATGGTTAAATGCTAAGTGGACTATAGAACCAGGATGCGAACCCAGTATATCTTGCCCTCTAGTCCAAACTCATTTTATTGTTCTACCTGTGCTAGTGTTTCTAAATTTCTCTTTTCCTATCATTGCTTATATTCATTTATTCAATGAATATTTTGAAAGCATAATAGCATAAATTCTTCAAGGAAAATGATTATTTCTTATTAATGTTGCTATTCCAACATCAAATATAATGTCTTAAATATAGGTAGGTAATCAATATATATTAGTTTTTTTGATTGCTTTAATTTTATTAGTAATGGTTTGTTACCTCGGGTAGCATATCAGTCAGGTCCTGTCAGGAAAACAGAAGCCACTGTGGGTATTTCAGGTTGGAAGTAAATTTACTCTAAGGAGATAGAAGCTTATACAACCATTGGAAGGGCTGGGGAGCAAAGGTTGGGAAGTCTGCTGCTCACCGGCAAGGAATCTGCCAATTCAGGAATCCTAGTAAAGCTACCAGCATCTCGGCTGCCAGCAGAACTCAGTGGATGAGTCTTACAAGGGTACCTAGAAACTCCACAGCTGCCTCCAGAAAACAATGTGTTCCTCTCGTTCATCTTCCAAATCTCATGCAAGTATCTCTCGTTGTCAGAGTCTAACCAAAGCCCTGCTGACAAGGGGCTCTAGGAAATGTAATTTCTAGGTTTTCAGCTTCTATGGTTGAAGGGAGAATGGTTAAGAGTATACTGGCCATCAAAAGATGTTATCTGGTACAGTGATCAATGCTTTCAGACTATCATGGCTAATCTTCAAGAGAACTTGCATTTGCTGATTATAATGCAATAGTCTTTGGAGGGCTAACAACTCAAGTGATAGATAGCTGAGGTCTTCAAAATAATTATTAGTCTTATCTTCCATAACATTAACAGTAATTATTATTCATAATGACAATAACAGCATGGTCAGTCATTACAGTTATGGGTTTCAGAATTCGGAAAACTAAGGTGTGAATGTCTGGTCTGTGACTTTGGGGAAGTAATTTAACCTCCTGACTTCTCAATCTCTCATCTGTAGGATGAAGATAATAGAATTTTCCTCAGGCTTGTTGTGAGGATTAAATTACTAAAACGTGTAAAACAATCAGGACAAGTCTGGGGACCCAGGAAATACCTAAGAAGTGGGAGCTCTTTTATCCAAGATAGTACATTACCAATTACAAAATACTTCAACATACATGATAGCATATGACTAGCCCAAGTGGGAAGGGAAAGATGAGGAGGAGGAGAAGGGGGTAAGAGTGGAAGACATGAGTTCAGGAAAGGGTCTAGAAGGCTGGCGGGAGAGGCCCGCATGCAGGACATGAGGGTGGAGGGATGTAGCCAGCACTGGGCTTGGAGGTGGCATACCCATCATCTTGTCAACAGCCTCCCTCCCAAAGGCTCTGTTTAAGTTCAAGGACAGGAAATACAAACAAATGCTAAGAGTCTATAAAAGCTCTGAATGCTAACATCTGAATGATGACTATAGATTTAGATTTTTTTTTTTTGCCAGATATTAAAACAGCACATGTAAACACTGATGCTTTCCTTGGGCCCCAACTCCAGCCCCTGAGGCTTCTGTGGCTCCGTTTATAACTAACAAATGAAGAGCAGAGACTGTGGGCTTTGCTGGGCCCATTAACTTGCCCTAATTGTTTGGGGAATTTGGATTTTTTTTTGACAGTGATTAATCACAGATGAAATATTTCAACTG
The DNA here is from genome assembly GCA_963575035.1 of Avahi laniger. NCBI lineage: Eukaryota > Metazoa > Chordata > Mammalia > Primates > Indriidae > Avahi > Avahi laniger. Next base: position 10,085 of record CAUYSK010009268.1, read on the forward strand.
ACTTTATGATTTTTCCCTTTACTGCTTCTGTAGGAAGAATGCTCAGACTTTCATATACTTCTCTGTTCCTGTCCTTTTCTTTGGGAACAGACACTCCATCACGCACATCTCGAGCAGACTTGGAGAAGCACCATGCTGCCCCAAGGGCAGCAGGAATTCACGGCCGTACTTCTCAGAGGGACATATCCTGGTCCTCAGCACCCCCAAAGCCACTACTTTGGGTGTCCTTAGTTTTTGATATGGGCATTTGATATTTTCTCAATCTTTTATAAAAGCGAATCAAAGTATTTGTAGAAATATGTTTTGCTATTTTTATTAATCTATAATACATTCTAACATAAAGTGATGTGTTTGTTATACACACTTGGATTTAAGTCAACTTCCCAAGAACTCCTTACAACCCCTGATCCCGAGTAGAAATTGTGGAGCTGTTAACCGTGTAGTTGAGTTATCTGTGCCATTTCTGTGAGCCAGTTTCTTCTTCTATAAATATAAAATAACCACCCCTATTTCCTAGAGTTGTTGTGGATATTAAATAAATAGCATATAAATCATATAGCACAGTATTTGGCACATAGCAAATCTTGGTAAATAATTATTATCATCATACCTAACCAGCATTAGTGCCAACATCATAAAATTTGTGAAAGGTGAATCAAGATTTGACCCTAAAAAGTTTCTGCACAGCAAAGAAAACAATCAACAAAATGAAAAGGCAATCTATGGAATGGGAGAAAAATATTTGCAAACCATATATCTGATAAGGGGTTAATATTCAAAATATACAAGGTACTCATACAACTCAAAGGCAAAAAAAAAAAAAAAAAAATGGGGAAAGGACCTGAATGGATATTTTTCCAAAGAAGATATATAAATGACCAACAGAGATATTAAAAGGTTTTCAACATCACTAATCATCAGGGAAATGCAAACCAAAACCACAGTGAGATACCACCTCACACCTATTAGGAAGGCTATTATCAAAAAGTCAAAAGATAACAAGTGTTGGCAAGGATGTGGAGAAAAGGGAACCTTTATACACTGTTGGTGTAGACTGTTACAGCCATATGGAAAAGGGTATAGAAGTTCCTCAAAAAATTAAAAATAGAACTACCATAAAATTAATCCAGCAATCTCATTTCTGTGTATATATTCAAAGAAAACAAAATCATTATCCCAAAGAGATAACTGAACTCCCATGTTCATTGCAGCATTATTCACAAGATATGAAAACAACCTAAGTGTCTATCGATGGATGAATGGATAAAGAAAATGTGGTGCACAAACACACACATATACGTTATATATATATATGAAATGGAATATTATTGTCTTAAAAAAGAGGAAAATCCTGCCATTTGTGAGAATGTGATTAAACCTAGAGAACATTATGCTAAGTGAAATAAGCCATACATACACAGAAAGACAAATATCGCATGATCTCACATACGTGGAATCTAGAAAAGTTGAACTCGTAGAAGCAGAGTAGAAGGGGGAACCAGGCATCAGGGAGTGGGGAAAATGGGGAGATGTTGGTCAAATGGTACAAACTTTCAAGTTATACGAGGAATAAGTTCTGAAGACCTAATGTACAGCATGGTGGCTATAGTTAAGAATGTATGGTATACTTGAAATTTGCTAAGAGAATAGATCTTATGAATTCTCACCACACACACACACATGGTAAGTATGTGAGGTGATGGCTACCTTAATTAGCTTGACAGGCACAATCATTTCACAATATATACTTGTATCAAAACATCACTTTGTATACCTCAAATATATATAATTTTTACTTATCAATTATAACTCTATAGAGCTGGAAAAAACAGTACAAATTATATACCCACATATACATGCATAATACATGATGCTGGGAAAGAGATACATACTTGGAAATAGATATTATTGTGTTAAAATGGTTACTATTCGAAGGCGGGATGGTGAGATCATGAAAATTTTTGTTTGATAAGTTTTCAGATTTTCTACAATGTAAATAAAAGTTAGTTATAGATCAGAAAGAAAAAAAAATTGACCCCACATGGAACGAATAAAACCCTCTGAACTCACCCTCCCAACTGAATGAAAGATTCAAGACTTGGCTGTTCACACCCAACAGGTGAGAGCTGGGGAAATAAGTGAAACAAAAGAGCAAGGAAAGGACACATATGGTGCAGGCCAGATAAGAGGGAAAGGAAGTACTAGATAGCACAGAGGTCAGGGGAGGCTTACGCCAGGCTTGGGTTGAGATTTGATAAGCACGCAGGAGGCAGCAGAGGGCTTCTTGTTTGCGTTCTTGGTTGATAGACAGCCTGGAGCTAGAGTTTCCCTTTGAACTGGGAGCTCAGGCCTCAGATGAAGTGCTGCTGTGCATGCACCAGCTGTGAACTTGAGGGCATCATTTCCCCGCCATCTGGGTCTTGGTATTCAGTTCAATTGAACGAGGGAGTTAGGATCTACAGAGCTCCTCTCCTCTCCAGCTTGTCCTGGGAGAATTCAGCGCTCTCTTTTCATGGTCCCATGACATTTTGTACAGTTATGCTGTTTTACTTTGGGTTTGCTGATTTTAAGTAAGAGAAACCCAATCAAAATCAGTTTCGAGAGGTTGGGGAGGGGTGTATCACATGACTCTTGGAATGTGTACCTCACCAAGAGTGGGAATGCATCCTGACCTCACAGCTGGAAAGACCCAAGGAGCACTGTCTCCAACTCCCTCTCTCTTTGACTTGCCCTAGTGTCTCTTTTTCTAGCTACATGTCTGCTCCCCTCTTACCTCTTTGCAAACAAAATCTCTCTGCTTGCGTTTCAACACAAGCCTCAAAATGTGCAGCCCCTACCAAAATACCTGTCTTTCCTCCCAAGTTTATAAGACTTCACAGGCACATCTCCTGCAGCTCACGAACCCAATCTGTGCCCAATTCCACAATCTTGAGAGGGAAACCTGATTGGCCAGCTATGGTCAGAGGAGGCTCCTCGGTCTGCGCATCTGCGAGTGATCCTTTGGTAGAGGCCAGTCCCTGCATTTGGCAGGGTGTGGCAAGGGCAGGCTGGAAAAGCCACTCTGGTACTCGTTCTTTTTGGCGTTGTATTAAATTTAGTTATGCCTCTCCCACACCAGACGGTTAGTTCCTCCTTCAACTTTGCATCTCCTGTGCCCAAAAGAAGATCTCAAAGAGTCACAGTATTTGTGGAACTGAGAGAATACAGAATAAAAACCAACAACATTGAATGCCCATCTAGGGCTTTACAGTTTAAACTGCAGTTTTCACGCACGTGATCTCATTTGACCCTCCCAGAACTGAGAGCAGTAGATATTATTATCACTCCCATTTTACAGTTGAGGAAAATGAGGTTAGCTCAAAGTCACACTGCTATTAAGTGGTGAAGCCAGGACTCAAATATAAATATCATCATTTGAAATCCCAGCATCTGACTACATGGTTGCTAAGGATCCTCTGGTCCTAATATTTCATACAAATATATTGATATTATTGTGTTTTCAAAAAACCCCCACATTCCCATGTTTCTTGGTGATTATTTCCATCTCCTTCCCAATTTTAGCTTTGTGTCATCATATGGCCAAAAAGAGGTTGCACTTTTAAAAAGCACACTGCATAGGGTCTCCTTTCATCTGTTAAAAACATATTTCATTTGAAAGCAGGGAGAGTGGAGAGGAACAAGGAATTTCACAATAAAAAGAGGAAGGCTCATAAAGTGCCGTCTGGCTAGTCTTTAATGAGAAGCATCAGATTCCGCTATTGAGGCCATCTGGGATGGGGTCTGAGGATCTGACTGAGGTTTCCAGTATAACTCTAGTCACAGGCAGCCTGGGGCACCCACACGAGTGGCCCTCGCTTGTTGAAATCTCAGGAATGTCTTTTATTTCTTTTACTGGCTAGACCATCCCTTTGGTAGCCTTGGTAGTGTTTGCATAAATTCTGACCAAGGCTTTCAGATTTCATCTCTGGGAAGCTGCCCCCGTGGAGAACCAAATGCTTTTAGAGGTGCCTCCTTTTAAGAATAATGCTAAACATAATAAACATATTATCTTTTACTGATTATCCTACAATGCATCAGGTAGTAAACAATTTATTTTTTAAATTAATTAATTAATTTTTTACTTATTTATTTATTTTATTTTTTAGAGACAGGATCTCATTCTGTTACCCAGGCTGAAGTGCAGTAGCATCATCACAGCTCATTGCAACCTCGAACTCCTGGGCTCAAGCGATCCTCTTGCCTCAGTCTCCCTAGAGGCTAGGACTACAGGTGTGTGCCACCACATTCAGCTGATTTTTAAAATTTTTTTGTAAAGACAAGGTCTTACTATGTTGCCCAGGCTGGTCTCGAATTCCTGGGCTCAAGCAATCCTACCTCCTCGACCTCCCAAAGTGTTAGGATCACAGGCATGAGCCACTGTATCTGGCTATAAGATATTAATAATATTCATTTATAATATTCATTTAACTTTCCTAACAGCTCCAAAAGATAGGTGATATTAGGTAATATTATCCCCCTTTTATAGTTAGGGTCACCAAGGTCCAGAAAAATAGAGCAAGATCTCACAGCTAATAAATGACAGAGCTGCCATTAACCAGTTAACTGAGGTCTGGTTGGCTCCACAGTGCGTGTTCTGAACCATTGGGTTCAGGGTCTCCCAAGCCTGAGTGAACCCTGAGAAGCAGAAGCTAGATATGAACCCAACTTTGCCATATTCCAAAGCCCGTGCTTCAAAGAGAGCACTCTGCTTTTATATGCTTTACAAATTTGAGTTCTAAGTAACATTATTTTTTTAAAAAGCCCCAATGCTAAAAATATAATAATCACGATGATAACGTTCAAACACACTCCACTCCATTGTCATTCAGAACTCTCTCCAGCTGTCTCTCACCACCACCCCAGCCACCCAGTTCCCCTTCCTCGCAGACACCCAGCTACACCACCTGTTCCAGCCCTCCTTGTAGTTACCAGTGGCCAACACGAGGTGGGGAGAAGAGATGTGTGCCACACCAGACCTGGTGTTCACTTTCTCTTGTCCCTGTCCACTGGCTGGATATCACCTCCAGGGGGAAGCTCCGAAGCCACATGCCATCAGCCTGGCTCCCTGAAAGACTGTGTGCAGCAGAACACCCATCCCCATGCCCTCCACCGATTAAACTTTGCTTGAGCTAGAAAGAAACTTCTATTTTATAAAGTCAATGAAATTTCTTTGTTATTACCCTTCCTCTCCTGCTGGAACTTGTGGGTGTAAATAAAAGCCTCCTGTTGGAAGAAGGAGGCTCACACCACAATATTCTGATGCCTGGACCATGACCTCATTTACCTCTCTGTCATGGTTAGGGACACGTGACTGCCTGATCCCAACTCTGTTATCAGCTTAATTATTTGTTTTCTTCTTAAAGCCAAATTGATAACGGCAAGGTCTTTGCTATTGCTTGGAAGGAAACTTAAGGTCATTTAGCCATTTCCTCCTGGCTTTTTGGCCATGTGCTTTTCCCTCCTTTGTTTATGTCTAATTTTCCACCATCAGAACTGTTGAATCAGACTATGGCAAAGAGGACACCATTATTTAAAAAATTCTCAAAGAACTTTATGATTCACCAGTCCATGTCCCTCATACTATTGATGACAACACAGAAGGCCAGAAAGTCACCTGCCTAAGGACACACGATAATCAGTGAAAGAGGTGATGCTAGAACCTAGGGCCAGGACTAGGGTGAGGGGAGCAAGGCGCCCAGGGTGTGTAACTGAGGAGGCACTCACCCTCAGATGCTAATCCTGTGCTTATAGGAGAGAGAGAGAGCCCTTGGCGATGTTCTTTTCCATAAGAAACAGCCATGTTTATAGCTAACTAGCTTTCTCGGTCTGCTTCCCACTCCTAGAAACTCAGGAGCAAAGAAATCTCTCTTCGTTTTGAATTGTCACAGTCTGTTTTAGTTCACACTGCTATAACTCCCTTAAAAACTTTGTACTGGAGTACAGCCCACTCCACTGGATAGAAACTTCACCCCACATTCTTTGCAAGACAGACCTCTCTTTCTTGACTTACTCATAGGTATTTTGAGATTAGGCTTCTGTGAGACTGCACCCTTAAGATTCTTAAGGGACCTTTTTCTAGCTGAGAGGGTTTACTAAGTATCACCTTAAATTAAATATTTCAGAGGTCTTAACATAAGGGTCTTACAGCCATGTCCTCGATTTGTTCTTTGCCCTGCGGCCATTGCTTACTTTGAGACTCTTTAGCCATCTGCAGAGACGAAACATGTGAAACAGTTTTATTTTCCGATCCAGCAAGTCCTGGTTTTCCTAAGTTTCCTTTAGATTCTGCTTACAAACACAACAGTTCCTTCTTTAGCTCGTCTCTCTGTTGTAGCTAAGAGAACTCAACTTACACTTCCAACTGTGTACAGTTCTCTCTAGCTAGACCTGCAGTTTATTAGCTATTTTCTATCTTTCAAGTTAGTGTAGGCAACCATGTGGCAATTGTTTTGCTACTGTATAACACAGGTCATGGTTTTCCAGCCTGCTATAGTAGTTTCCTCAAGGGTCCCAGTCTCCTCTAATGACATACTCATCATTTCTCCTGTCTTTGCTAACAATTTCTTCACCACTTTTCCAGCTTCTCCTTGCCAGGTGGTTCCAAAACCAATGTCCATGTTTGTGATGTTTCTGTTATAGTTATACCTCACTTCTGGTACCAGTTTATACATCAGTTACTACTGTTGTATAACAAACCACCCCAAAAATTTGCTGCCTTAAAAAATAATGCTTTAAAAAAATTTCTTAAGATTCCATGGCTTGGTGGAATGGCTTTTCTGATCAAGGCTGGCTGGGTGATCACCGTTCTGGATGATCCCATGTCTGGTGATTAGCTGGAACAGCAGGGCACCTGGGCCAATGTCTCCAGCCTGCCGGCCCAGGCTTCTGCACACGGAGACTGAGTTCCTAGAGCAGCAACAAAAGGCAAGCCTTTTTCCATGACCTGCTTGCATCTCATTTGTTAATTCCCACATGGCCAAAGCAAGTCACGTGGCCAAACTCAGATTTAAGCAGTGGAGAAATGGACTTGATGGTGGGAGCTGCAAAATATGTGGTCATTCTGAAAAAAGTATAACATAACACAAATACTGTTTTGTGGTTTAAACAGAAATCTTGACCCCCTGCACCATCATGATCACTGCATTCTTTCCCTGGTATGATGGTTAAGTTTGTGTGTCAACTTGATTGGGCCACAGGGTAGGTACCCAGATATTTGGTCAAAGATTATTCTGGGTGTGTCAGGAGGAGATTAACATTTCAGTCAGTAGACTGAATAAACCAGATTGCCCCCCCTAAGGTGGGTGAGTCGCATCTAATCTTTGAAGACCTGAATAGAACAAAAAGGCCAAGTAAGAGAAAACTTCTTCTGCCTGTCTTTGAGCTGGAACATCGGTCTTTTCTTGCCCTCAAATTGGGACTGGTACCACCAGCTAGCCTGGTTCTCAGGCCTTCAGATTTGGACTGGAACTTCTAACACTGGCTCTCCTGGTTCTCAGCTCTTCAGCCCCAGACTGGAACTACACCGTCAGCTCTCCTGGGTCTTCAGCTTGCCAACTGCAGATCTTAGAACTTCTTGGCTCCCATATTCATGTGAGAAAATTCCTTGTAATAAATCTCTCTCCATAAATATTCACATGTATTTTTATGTGTTACATATAACATAAGAGGTCTGTCCGGAAAGTATCCAGCCATTGTTAATATAACAAAAACAGCACAACATCGCTGTAACCTGGCAGTCAAGAAGAGTAGACTGGAATGAGCATGCGTGAACAATGACTCCACTGTGCTTCACTAGTTAGTGGGGCACTAGACGCCCTTGAGTGAGCATGGGTATGTGTGGCTGTCACACTCAAAATGACTGAGTGAGTAGAGCAATGAATCTGCATCAGATTTTGCGTTAAGCTTGAACAAAGATGATTCAGAAGGCTTTCGGGGACAATGCAATGAGTGCAGCACAAATAAAAGTGTGTCACAAATGATTTAAAGATGGATGAGAGTCTGTTGAAAGTGATCCGCGTTCTGGAAGGCCTGCAACAAGCAGAACACCTGAGAATGTTCAACATGTGTAGGTTAGGTTAAGAGACGCTGGGAGAATTGTGTGAGGTCCCAAGGTGCCTACTTTGAAGTCATTGTCCTATGTACAATGTTTCTTGTATCTTGTATCTTCTTCAATATCTGTCTCTATTCTTCCTGTTACATGGCTGGATACTTTCTGCACAGACCTTGTATATACACGTGTGTGTGTGTGTGTGTGTGTACACACACACACACACACATATTCTTTTAGTTCTGTTTCTCTGGAGGACCCACCCTGACTAACACATCCAGTATTCCTGGACTAGTGGGACGAGTAGGGGAACCATCATAATGCTTAACACTGATCAAGTGATTATCATACCCCTGGCACTGTTCTAAGTGCTTTACTTCTATTCACTTATTTAACTATCATAACAATCCTATGAGATAGGCATTTTTATTAAACCCAGTTATAAGTGATGAATTGGAGACACAAAGAGCGTAAGTAACTTGCCCACAGACACACAGTCACCAGTGACAGAATTGGGTTTGCACTCAGGCAGCCTGACTGTAGAACTTGAGATCTAACCACTACACTTTATTGACTTTCTAAGAAGAAAAGGATGTGGTGGGGGGATGAGCAAGAGGGGAGGAGGTAACGGGTGATGCAAGAGAGGTCCGCAGGGCCCAGATCATAACGGATTTGTGTCCTGAAGTGCATACTTTTCAGGGTGTCTTCGAAGTTCACATAGCCCCTTTAAGTGCTTCTTTTAAACAGAGGCTCTCAGGAGCTGTGTGCGCACATTGGTTGAATTGGAACCAATGTGGGCCAATGCTAACTAACCTTTCAGGAATTTGGAATTAGAACTGAGAAATTCTGGATTGCTCTGGGCTGGGCTGTTGTAACTAAAGGAGGTGCACTCAGGGGCCATGGAGGGCAAGTTCTGCTCACCTGTGACCTCGAGAGCCTGGGAAGATGGAAATATAAGTGCAGGGGAGAGCAGAGGAGGTTGACGGTGAGACGCTGAGGCTCCTTTTGTTCCTCGTCCCAGCAGATCTCTGCATTCCTGACTGTGGGTCTGTGAGTTCCCCCGATTCCCTTATTTCTTGCTTGTATTAGATCCCATTGATTTGTGCTCCTTATAACTCCAAACTAGGGATTTTGTACACCCAGAAAAAGAGCTTAAACTTTAGATGATGGTGGCCCTCAGAATGATTTAAAAACGGGGAAGAGAGAGAGGGGGCAGAATTATTTTGTCTGGATCAAATTGTGGAGATCATAGGAAGGCCAATCTGGGCTCAGAAGAATGAAGAACTTCCTAAATTAATGCCGTCTACAAACAGAACAATGTGAACCTTAAGTTGGAAGAGTCCCTGGCCCTTGGGTGGCACAAGCCCACAATAATGAGTCACACGGCAGTGGGAATTCAAGCTTCAGGAGGAACAGGACTTGAATTCTACGGTGGCTTCCAGCCTGCGATTTTGTGATTCTGTGACTCTGCATTGGGGTCTTCAGTTCCGGTGCGGAAGCATTTCTGCTTTAGAAAGCACAGCGGTACCAGCCGCCTGAGGGGACGCGCTTGAGCGCAGCAGCTGCGTAGGGAACGGCTGGCTGCCTAGACCCGGCACCATCAGTGTCCAGGCAGCAGCCAGGGCCTTTCTTGTCGCAAAAAACAATGTTTCTTCTCCCACTTGCCATGATGGGCCGGCCAGTTCCTGGAGCTCATCAATGAGTCTCTCTGGTGAAGGCCCGCGCACGGCGGGGGCACAGCTGCTCATGGCCCTGAAGGGCAGTTAAGACGCGCAGGGTGTCTGAAAGCCTGAGGGCTGGCTTTCACTCCGCACGCCCTGGCCTGCAGCCCCTCCCTCTCTGTACCCTCACAAATAACATCGGTGTTTCGGGTTCTAAAAGCAATATTTACTGGTTAGTAAAGAAATTCAGAAAAGCCTAAAGAAAATAGAAATTATTCAAAATCTTTCCACTCAGAAATAGCCACTACTCACTTTTTTGGTGCCCGTCCATCAGATCCCTCTCTGTCCCACGCACTCTATCATTTGACGATCCCATTCTTTGAGCTGTTGTGCGATCTGCTTTTTTGCTTACTCCCCTCTCCTGGACGTGTTTGCGTGTCTACAAACGCGGATGGACCTGGCTAGGCCCCCTCTCCTGGCGTCCCCGCGGTTTTCCTGCTTCTTTCGGATCGGGATCGCCTTCCTAGCCCAGCCAGCCCAGCGGCTTCCTTCCCCAAGACATGGATACCTAAACGAAAGCCTCCGCAGACTTGGGCCGGGCACAGGCGGCCACCTCCACCACGACCTTCCCGCTGAGGCTTTGGAAGGAGCAGCTGCCGGGGAAATCACATTGAAAAGAAGTGACAACGGAAATTTCTTTTCGCCCCTTGGTTGGCTTGGCTTGTTCTTTCTTTATGGAATTCTTCGTTTGTCTCTAATTATCTAGCACCCGGAGCTTCAGAGCAAAGATATACTTTCTACGATTTGTCAGGGGAGCTTAGGATCTTTGGCACAAAAGAGACTATAGAAAAAGGAATGATTGTGCCTTTGGACCCCCAGACTCTTGCCAAATGAGAGTCGTGGCTCTTCAGCAAGGAGGGTGCCTGATTCACGGGGAATATGCCTGGCGAGGGGGCTTGCCGTTGTCGTGTCCTCTGGAATGTTCGTCCTGATGGGGGCCTGACCCCCTAAAACAACAATCGGAGTTTGCAAACGTATGCTTCATCTTTGGAATTTTTTCCCCCTCTAGTTGGAGGGAATAAATATAGAACACGGTTTCTCAAACTTGGCACTCTAGACATTTGAGCTGGATAATTCGTTTTTGTGAGGGGGTGTCACGTGCATTGTACGATTGTATTTGGAGACATGTCTGGTCTCTACCCACCAGATGCTGATAGCGTTCCCGTCAGTTGTGACAGCCAAAAATATTTCCAGACATTGCCAAATGTCTCAGGGGAACAACATCCCACCGACTGAGAACCACCGGTGTAGAGCTCAAAAAGATGAGCACTGCAGCCAAACAATCCGAGTTCAAGTCCCAGCACTGAAGCTGAATTGACCATGTGACCTTAAGAATATTATCTGAACATTTCTGGTCCTTGGATTTCTCATCTTCATAATGGGGGAAGTATTGGTATCTACCACAGGGGGTTGCTGAGAGGATTAAACATTACGAGGGAAGTGAATTGATTATCAAGAGACTCAGTGAATTATCCAATTTTGTTTTCACAGTAAATGTTTGAGGTAGTTAATATCAATATCCCCATTCTTCAGTAGAGAAAACTGAGACTTAGGGACACTGGATGACTTCCATGATAGTCAGTGGCTATGACGTTAGTTCTAGAGCAAAGGAGCTTCCCGCCCATGCCTGGAATATGTTACTGGTGTGCTGAGACACCAACCCTCAGACCCAGCGACAGCAGGCAGAGCCGGGGGTGCCGAGCCGGTGGACTAGTTGTCTCAGTTTCGCGGTGTACGCTGCAAATGTCAGCATTCTCTCCACATGCCAGGTTGTACATGAAAGCCTTTTGTAACTCCAAAGGCATCATGCAAGTGCAAGCTGTTATCACGGTCCTGAACTCACTCCTCTGAGGATGTAGATGCACAGGGAGAGGTTTATTTACTCTGTAGGAGTTGGACCTTATTGACCTTTAAAATGCCTTTCCCTGCTTATAATTTTATGAATCCACCATCTTATGAATGAAGATGCAGAGAAGTACTGTCGATGGTGGGAGAAAAGGAAGAAAGGCTGAGAGTGGCTAGAGCTGAAGAGCCGGGGGGCAGGATAAAACCCAAGCCGAATGATTGGGCAGACTGCATTGCGAGATGTTCCCACGGGAGGCTGCTTCCTCTCTGAGGAGAGTTCTCTCTTCTGCTCCATCCCAAACTTCCAGAAGCAAGACTCAGTTGCGGGTGGATAGAGGGAAGAATAGATAAGTGATAAGTGTAGCAAAACGTTCACGGTAGTGTCTAGGTGGTGGATGTATGGGTGTTCGCTGTAACATCATTTCACTTTGCCGTATACTTGAAATTTTTCATAATAAAAATGTTTAATCTCTGGAGGAATGAAAGATAAACAAGAGAAACTATCCAGAGGCCAAGGACCCTGGCTGCAGGGACAGACATGCCTCAAGGCCTCCTCTTCTCGCTCTGAGCCAATGGAAGCCTCGGCTGAGCAGGTGCTGCTGGATTGCAGCCATGCCCACTTCTGTGACACGTCTGTGGTCCTGGGGTGTGGAGGTGGCCTGGTGAAGGGTGGAGGGGAGGACAGAGGTGAGACTCTTGCTCCCAAAGACTACAATTTGGTTTATGTGTTGTCTCATTTCTCTTTCCCCCTTCTGCCTCCCACACATGCAGAAACCCACTAGAAGAGCTAGCCTGCCCTGGACACGGACCCCTGCTCTGGGCCTGTCTCCTCACCTCCTATTGCTGACCTCACTGGGCTCCAGCCCTCAGAAGCCCCATCCCAGCCACTTTTATTTTATTTTATTTTATTTTATTTTATTTTATTTTAGACAGAGTCTTGCTCTGCTGCCCGGGCTAGAGTGCCAAGGCGTCAGCCTAGCTCACAGAAACCTCAAACTCCTGGGCTCAAGCGATCCTCCTGCCTCAGCCTCCTGAGTAGCTGGGACTACAGGCATGCACCACCACACCTGGCTAATTTTTTCTATTTTTAGTTGCCCAGCTAATTTCTTTCTATTTTTAGTAGAGGCAGAGTCTTGCTCTTGCTGAGGCTGGTCTCCAACTCCTGACCTTAAGTGATCCTCCTGCCTCAGCCTCCCAGAGTGCTAGGATTACAGGCGTGAGCCTCCACGCCCGACCCCCATCCCAGCTTTTGATGCTGACAGTGAGTTATCAGAAAAGCCAGGCTGCACTAGTGTATCACAGTTTCTGTTGAGTTTACCTATTACTCTCTCCTCAGATGAATTTGCAATTTTACTAGAAACCCAGTAGAAGACATTTCTTTTCTTTTGAATTTTAAACTTGGAAATATATTTTAAAATGTTTTTATAAGTTTTTTATAAAAAACAAAACATTTCCTACAACCCCTTCATCATAACATGCTATTTTCCTGTCTGAAGTAGCTACTGGTTGAGATCACTGTCTTTGGACAGGCACAGGTTGAAATCCCAGCTCTGACTTTTGCTAGCTATGTGACCATAAGGCAGTTCCACAATTTCCCTAAGGTATCATTTTCCTTGCCTATAAGATAATAATTCCTGCTTAATGTTGTTTTGGAAATAAGAAAATATGTGTGAAGCTCTTAGTAATGTCTGGCACAAAGTACCTTCTCAATTAATGGAAACTATTAATATTATCATCATGATTATTATATTTCCCTATTATCCTTTAGCCCTTGTCTGCAGACATCCAAATTTCCACAGAGTTGAAGGCATAGTTTCCGTACATATAGGGTTTTTGACACCAGAAGGCACTGGCTGTCTGGTTGTCAAGTGCCAAGATAGCGTTATCACTCTTTCAGGAATTTTATTTATATTAATCAAACTCAAAGAAGGCTGAAATATAAATCTGAACATCAATATATTGACTTACTGAGAGCAATATAGCTGCCTCAATTATCCAAAAATAAAAAGGAGAGGGGGAGAGAGAGAGAGAGACAGAGAGAGAAAGAGAGAGAAAGAGAGAGAGAGAAATGCAGACCAAGGAATCTAAGGTCTTTATTAACTAAGAGAAAGGCTTTCCTGATTTATGGGTTAGTTTAACACAAGACTGGATGGGTTGACTTGCAATTTAAGAGAACAAATTCTCTTTGTACAACAATCAGGCCAAAGGGCAAATGAACAATAAGAAGTTTACAAGCTTTTGTGGTGATCCCATGTTTTACACTTGGAGGTTACTTTCCAGTGAGTTTAAACAGGAAGTCTGAATTAAATAGTCCTGGAAGAGTTCTTTAAAACCTTCACTATCATAATAATGATATTGATACTTCTCAATAACATCAGATTTTAAGAATGTATATTTATTTACATGTATTTTTTAATATTTAAATTTACAAGCAATAATTGTACATATTCATGGGGTACATAGTGATGTTTTGATACATATAATGTATAGTGATCAGATCAGGGTAATTAGTATATCCAACATCTCAAACATTTATTATTTTTTTGTGTTGGGAACATTCAATACCCTTTTTCAAGCTATTTGAAACTATGTAATATATTATTGTTAACTATAGTCATCCTATAGTGGTATAGAACTCTAGAACTTACTCCTCATATCTAATTGTAATTTTGCATCCTTTAACACATCTCTCCCTGTCCCTACTTTCCCTTCCCCCTACCTTTCTCACCCTCTAGTGTCCTCTGTTCTACTTTTTACTTCTATGAGATCAAAGTTTTTTGCTTCCACATATGAGTAAGATGATGTGGTGTTTAACTTTCTGTTCCTCTCTCATTTCACTTAACATAAAGCTCTCTAGTTCTATCCATGTTGCCTTGAATGACAGGATTTCATTCTTTTTTTATGACTGAATAATATTCCATCTTGTGTATATGCCACATTTTATTTATCCATTCGTCTTTGGAATTCATTGAGACTTGTTTTATAGCCCTGCATATGGTCAACTTCGGTAAACGTTTCATGTACATTTGAAAATAATGTATACATTATGTTGTTGTAGTGTTTTATGTATGCTGATTAGGTCAAGGTGGTTTACTATGTTGTTCAGATTTTCTGTGTCCTTATTGATTTTTCTTTCTATATGCCTGTATTATCAGTTCCCGAGAGTGATATTTTAGAGCCCTCCCTCTCCATCCTATGATTATGGATTTATCTATTTTTCCTTTGAGATCTCTCAATGTTTGCTTCATAAAATTTGAAGCTATGATAATAGTGCATGCAAAAATGCAATTGTTACATCTTCTTGGAGGATTGACTTGATCCTTGTCCTTTTCTGGCAAGGCTTCTTGATTAAAAGTCTATTTTTTTTCTAATACAATATTAGTATGACAAAAGCAGCTTTTTTTCAGTTTGTATGTGCGTGGCATATTTTTTCCTTGATTGTTCTTTAATGAAGTTGCTATCTTACAAGATATATGATACGATTGGGTGCCTCCTTAGTAGCATCTATCTACCCTTTCATTGCACCAGTCAGCATCCTGAGATAGAATTCTTATTACCATGAATATTCATGGAGAACTGCTTTTTTATTTTTTATCATTATTATTTTTTTTGAGATAGGGTCTTGCTCTGTTGCCTGGGCTAGAGTGGCATCATCAATCATCATAGCTCATTGCAACCTTGGACTACTAGGCTCAAGTGATCCTCCTGCCCCAGCCTCCCGAGTAGCTGGGACTACAGATGCATGCCAGCATGCCTGGCTAATTTTTCTATTGTATGTAGAAATGAGGTCTCACAGTGCTCAGGTTGGTCTTGAACTCCTGGCCTCAAGCGGTCCTCCCACATTGGCCTCTGAAAAATGCTAGGATTACAGGCGTGAGCCACTGTGCCTGGCTGAGAACTGCTCTTAATTATAGTACACTAAACTTATATAGTCAAGTCATAATTAATAGGCAGTGGCATTACTTTCCTAAAATAGATGAATGCACACAACTTCAAACTACATTAAAACTTAGAGTTTATATGAAGTCTATTTCTTTTCTACAGTAGCTATTGCCCCAGATTGTGGTTTTGAAACCCAAGAAGTGGGAAGAATGTCTTTTTATTTCATTATTAATACTTCTTTCTTCCTTCTTTCCTATCATCTTTTCTTTCTTCCCTCCTTTCTTTTTCTTTATTCCTTTTATTTTATTTTATTTCTTTCCTTTCATTTTCGTTTTCCTTCCTATATATTTTTTCATTTTTTACTTTCTACTTTTCTATGTCTTATATTAAGGTATGCCTTTTGAAAGTAGCATATGGTTGTTTTCCCCATTTGACAATATTTGTTTTTTAATTGAAGTATTCAACTATTTAATTGTCTGTTTAACTATTTGCCTATTTGATGTCATTTTTGACATATTTGGGTTTATATCTACCATCTTACTCTATTATAAATTGTACTTTTACTTTTTTTAGACACTGCTAGAACATTAGCAACTAATTCAATTTACTTGTTTTGCAATTTTGTCATGTATTTTAAATATCAATATATTTTAAACTTTTCAAAGAATTATCACTGTTTTAAAATAGGTAACAGTTGGTTTTATGCATATATTTACCTTTTAAATTACTTTTTATTTCTCTCTGCATTTCTATGTTTCTATAAAGAATTATTTTCTTCTGCCTGAAGAACTTTCTTTGGTATTTTTTGGCAACGTGTTTCTGCTGTGATGAATTATCTTTGTTTCTGCTTGTATGAAAACATCTTTATTTTACTGTTATTATTTTTACCTTTTTATTGAGATATAATGTATAGATAATAAATTGTACAAGTCTTAACTGAACAGCTTAATGAAATCTTACTCATAAATAAAGCCCTGTAACCATCACCCAGTTAAAAAATATAGACACATTCCTGGCTCAAGCAATCCTCCCACCTCAGCCTCATCTTCACTTTTGAAATTACTTTTCCCTGGATATAAAATTCTAGGTTGGTAGTTATTTATGTCCTTTAGCTCCCCACCCCACCCTCTATTCCCCCAACCCCAACTCTAAAGACAACATTCTATTGTCTTCTGATTTATATTGATTGTTTCTGTTAAAAATCAGCTCTCAGGCTTACTGTTGCTCCTTTGAGAATAATGTATTTTTTCTGGCTCCTTTTTAGATTTTCTCTTTTTCCTTGGTTTTCAGCAGTTTTACCTTCATGTGCCTTGGTATGGTTTTCTTTGAATGTATGTTTCTGAGAGTTTGTAGAGTTTCTTGAATTTGTGTCTTCAAATTTTGTCAATTTTGGAAAATTCTCAGTCATCATCTATTAAAATTTCTCTGTTTTGTTCTCCAGACACCCAATTTCATGTATACTAAAACTTTTACTATGTATCATATGTCTCCAAAAATCTTTTATGTATTTTCCACTTTCTTGCTCTCCATGCTTTAATCTGCATATTTTCTATTGACCTATATTCCAAGTCACTCAATCTTTTTTTTAGCTCTGTCTAATTTAATTGTTAAACCTATTACTTGAGTTGTAAATTTCAGTTATTGTATTTGCCTGAACTAGAAAAATCATTTGATTTTTTAAATGGAATTTATTTCTTAAATGAAATTCTCCATCTTGTGATCAGTTTCTTGCAACATAATAATTACTGATTTTAAAGTCTGTGTCTGATAACTCTAATGTCTATATTGCCTATGGGTCTGTTTTTATTGTCTGCTTTTCTCTTTGTTCTATTTCTTGGTATGCCTGTTAGTTTTGAATGCTAGAAATCGTCTAAGAAAAATTGTGAGCCTCTGGATGACTTTATCTTCCTCTAGAGAAGATTTACCTAGCAGACGGCTAGGACTGAGGTAGATTGTCTCAATCTAATTAAGGATTGAGCTGATTCGAGGTTGGGGTAGATGCTTTGTAAGGCTTGATTGCAGGGTTTGTATGGGTTGGTCTATCTTTTTTGCCACCGGCTCTGAAGTGGGATCTGGACTGAGAGGTGAGGGTGTTTATCACGGCACATTTCCCTTGGCAGATCCTAAAATTCAATTCAATCTCCTCAGCAGCACAAAACTGTCAAAACCTGTTCTTGGACTCCCAGTCATAGTCTCCTTATTTTTTTAGTCTCTCATTTCATCCAGTTTAAGTAACAACAAATTCCTTGAGGCAAAGCTGGAGCAGAGCATTGATGTCAGTTCTTGGTACCTCCTTTGTCTTTGGGGTTTGGTCCCTTGAGTCATGGCAGTTGCAGCACATTTGAACCCAACTTTTACCTTTTCAGTCTCATGAGATTGCTGAAAGCTCTGATGTGTTCTCTTTCTATTATCAGCTGTCTTCCATCCACCTTCTGAACCTCTCATCTCACTCTTTAATAGTCAGCAAATGCTCCAGAGCAGAAAGTCCTGATCCAGTTGTCAGGCTCAAATCAGCAATATTTTCTTCTCTCTAAGATCTTGATCCTTCATATCCTGGATGCCTCTGTAACTCTTACCGCTTCATGAAGATTTTTTTTTTTTAATATCGCTTTTCTATTTATCTGGTCATGTTGCTGTAATTACTCCATTATAGCCACAGTTAATTTAATTTTAAATGTAGAAAGATTCCACATATAGAACTCATATATACTATCATAAAGCCATGTATCAGTTCTGTTTCATAATAAAACTTCAGATGTATAAATATACAGAAATCGTAGATTCTCAGGTTACCAGAATTAACTTGGATATAACCAAAGAGGTTCAAATAACTAAGCTCTGTAAATGGAAACTAAGATGGGAAGTCTTAATGCTCTAGTCCCAAAAATGACTAACGGTTTTAATACAAATCCTTTAAAAATCCATAAGGAGTAAAATTTTACCTATGAAAATTAAGCTTCTCACTTTACGGAGCAATAAGTGAAAGAAAGAAAATTAGCCCAGTGCCTGACACATGTGTGCCTGAAGATATTTATTAAAAAAATTAATAAAATGGGTTGAAGCTAACAAGCTTGTTAAGGGGATTCTGATACTGTAAAAAACATAATGCTTGCGTTCTGCCAAAATAAAAAGAGAAATCGATAAAGACAGTGAAGATGATGATTTCTCCGAGTGAAAGAATGAGCTACTTTGATCTTTCAGTCAATGAATAGTTTTACAGAAGGATGCTCATATTACTCTAGTCGAAAGGTCATGCAACTGAAATTTTTCCTCTTTAGTTTCATGAGAAAAGAGAAAAATGGCAAGATAGTAACCAGATGGTAAGAAAAACAGGTTTAACAAGTTTCAGACTAGCTCTTAAATAACTCAGAATATAAGCATAGCTGCTTTGTCAGATCTAAAATAACATGCTTCCAATTATGTAGATCAGGAGACTGCAAACTATGGCCTTGGGACCAAATCTGGCCCACCACCTGTTTTTGTAAATAAAGTTTTATTGAAACATAGCCACACCCATTCTTTTATGAATTGTCTATAGCTGCTTTTGTGCTACAACAGCAGAGTTAATAGCTGTGACAGAGAGCACATGGCCTGCAAACCAGCTGAATCTTTACAGAAAAGTTTGCCAACCCCTGGTATAGCCATTTCTCTTTTGTGTAAATGTGTGAGCAGCTATGGTGGCTCCGCTTTGTGAAATTATCAGGGGCCCAGGATCTTTCTATATTGTCATTGACCTTCTGTAAGATGTTGCTCTTGTCTTCATAGTCCAGGCTCTCTGTGAAGTCTGCATTACAGCCACTGGGAAGGAGTCATGTAAGTTCCAGTCAATCTACATCTACAGCATAATAAACACAGTATTACATAATGGTCCTCTAGTCCAAAAAAGGGTTAAACTATATTCAGGATATCCTATTTATTAAGATGTAAAAGCAACATATTTGGAAAATACTTCCATTTTTAATTCTCTGTGCCTAAAGGGAAAACTCAATCTTGTACACCTCTCCTTGCAAGCATGATGCATAAAGCAAGTATTACAATATAAAAGCTATAAGGTAAAATGGAAAAAGGATGTTCTTTGAAGTCACAGGAGTTGAGGTTGAATCTCAACTCTGTCCCTAAATAAATTGGGAACATTCTTTAACCCCTCTGAGCCTCAGTTTCTTCATCTATAAAAATAGGTTACTGAGAAAATAGTTTTGAAGAGTAAATTAGATGTAGATGCTGTGCTGGTAGGTGCTCCGTAGCTGTTGGCTTCTTTTCCTTTCCATGAGTTCTCCACTTATGTTACTAGGAACTTGATGCTTGGAAATATTAAGCAGGCTGGAGCTTCATTGGTTCCCATCTACAGAAACGTACCAGGCCCTACACACATTATTTATCTCTTATAACAACTCTGTGGAGTTAAGTCTAATTTATAAATAAATAATTTATGAAGAGCCTAACTGGGAATTACATCTTCTTTCTGCAAACACTGACATGCAGGAAGCCTATGACCATTCTCTGGTAGTGGGCATTTGGATTGAATAGTATCTTCGTGTATTCCGCTTCAGGAGCCTGTAATTAATGCCTTAGACTACAGTATATAATTTAGTGTGACAGAATTCTTTTGTGTTAATAAGAAGTTACTCAATAATTCATTTCCTAGTCCTCTCCCTGTAAATCATGATAAACTAATGTGGTTTTAATGAGGCTGTAATATGCTTTTCCAAGGGAACTCTGCAGTGCTGTAACAATTAATGTACCACGATTTTAAGGCACAATTGCCTCAAGAATGAATGTAGCTCAATACCAAAGGAGATACTTTCAGGGCCAGGAAAGAAAAGTTCCTCCAAACACTTTCTACGTAGTTGCTATGGAATATGGAGATTAAATTGATGGACACTTAGAATAAAACAAATCTGAGATGCTGGCACGTGAGATGAAACAATGAAACAATGGTTACACCAGTCTCCTAACTCATATCCTGTCTTCCCTGAAAACTAGTGCTAAGGAAGAAATAAAACAAAGAAAAATATTGTTGCTTTCAGCACTAATTGCCTTAAATGTAGTAACTAAGCCATTCCAGGTGCTTATTAATATTCCTCTGTTCTTTGGATGCCTTTGTACATTTTAATGGAACTAATTTTGTGTTAATGTTAATGGTCCTTTAATATTTTGTTTAATTGCACAAGATGCCTCATATGTTTTTTGAAAGGAGGGAGAGACTTAATTCTAAACAGAAAGCCAAACAAACAAATACATATAACTTGTTTTCCATGAAACCATCTCAGTACTATTCTAAATACTGCTACTTAGACTTATCCTTTGATAGGTGTTTTCCCAATATACACATTATACAATTTAGCAACAAGGAAGATAAGTCACCACCAACATCGAGACAATTCAACAAGCATTAAATACCTATGCAAAACAAGATGTAACACGTTATGAAGATATAAGGAGAAATAAAGGTTTCTAGGATCTCACAGTATAATAGAGAAGACAAAAGCATACACAAATGGTGTTGATATATGGGCTCCTATGAGAACTTCTCTTATACAAACACTGTGTATGAAGGAAATATATTAATATAACAACTTTCATTTGAATTGGGCTTTTTGGGTTTATAAAGGGCTTTTATGTACATTATTGTTCATTTGGATCCCACAAAAACCCATGACGTGCATGAAGATTATTATTTCAATTTTACAGATATGGAAATTGTGGTTCAGAGATGTTGACTAGCCCAAGAGTGTATAACAAATAAGAAGTGAGGCTCCAAATTCTTCACTTGATTCTCTCAGCATGATTCTGCTTTTCATATATAATATGGAAGGGCAGGGCATCAGTGAGTTCTCTTTAAACAATGTTGATATAGACTGAATATTTGTATCCCCCCAATTCATATGTTGAAGCCCTGATTCTCAGTGTTTGGAGGTGGGATCTTTGGGAGATAATCAAGTTTAGATGGAGTCACAATGGTGGAACCCCATGATAGGATCAGTGCCCTTATAAAAGAGGAAGAGACCTGAGCCCTCTCACTACCACGTGAGGATACAGCAAGAAGATGACCCTCTACAAACTAGGAAGAGGGCCTCATCAGATGCCTAATCTGTCGGCACTTTGATCTTGGACTTGCCAGCCTCCAGAACTGTGAGAATAAATGTCTGTAGTTTAAGCCACCCAGTCTACAGTATTTTGTTATAGCAGCCAGAACTAAGACAAATGTTAAGTTCAGTAACATATGCATTTGTCCCATTAGGGCTGACCTGCCTATGTCTTATCCAAATCATTCACTAGCTTCCCAAACCCTGGATGAAGTCTGAGTTCCTGGACCTGGTATATGAGGCCCTATCACTGATGATTCTTGCTGGAAGCTGTGGCCTTATGGTTGCCACTGTTGGCCTTGAACTCCCACGATACAGGGGCACTTCTTGTTCCCCATGCATTTCATGTGGTTTCTGACCTTTGCCCAAGTTGTCTCTTCTGCCTGAAATGTACTTTTTTCTCATTTAACCCAAAACCTCCTATCATCTTTAAGACTTGCTATTCTACTTCCCATTGGAAAATTTCCAGACTCTACCAGAATCAGTTAGGTTTTCGTCCTCCATGTTTCTGTAGTATGTTAATTGAATTTTTTCATTTTATTATCATTATGTTTATGAGCCTCTCTCCTTTATTGATCTGTAAGCAAAATGAGGACAGGAACCAGATTTTATTCTTCTCTGGTACCGTCACATAGAAAGTGCTAAGGGCTGTATGAATGACTAGATTCATTAAAAACATAATCATCCTTGAAGAGAGGCTCAAGACAACATATGGTAGGCCATCATCGGCCCCTTCTCTTATATTTTAGGGGTTACAGTTGGTGGATGAATGGAGAAGCTGGTCCCTGGTCACACCAGCCTGTCTACTGTGCTCCTTAGCCTAGACTAGAGGATCTACTAAAGGCAGAATATAATAAAATCTTCCTAGTAAAAAAAAAGGCAACTAAGTAGAGAGCTTGAAATGTTGAAATAAATGAATTGTACTTTTATTAAAGGAGGATAGTCATATTATAAAAAGTTTAACCTAAAGATGCTTTATTCCTGGAAACAGATAATTAGCGGTAAATGGAACCCAAAATATTGTCTAGGTCAGTTCGAGGGCATGATCATTAGATACACACATACAAAGCTGGATTTCACTACAAATGCAAATAATGCAAAAAAGAGTAACACAGCAATCTTATTACTACATTTCTCTATTCTAGCAGTTACCCTTCCACTTTCCTAGATGGCTATTAGTACCCTTTCCTCTTATTTTTTCCTGCTTCATTGAGAAAAGGGGCATTAGCACCTGGAACCCTGATCCCCTATTGGGGGATGGGAAGTCAATGTCCCACCTAAGTCATCACCAGGCAACCCAAAGAGAACCTCTAGGGCCATCTGGCTGACTGTGTTTTTTGTTTCCTTCCAAATTTAATATGACCCAGACTAAACTTGATTTCTCCCCCAATTCCAAATCTGTTGCTCCTGCAATCACCTCTGTCTCAGTAAATGACAATTCTATTTTTCTAGTTGCTCAGGTCAAAATCCTTGGGGTCATTCTTGACTTCCCTATTTTCTCATACCCTACCTGCAAACCATCAGCAAATCTTATAAATTCTACATTCAAAATCATCTGTCCACTCTTCTCACCTTCACTGCTACTCCTCTGGTGGGAGCCACTACCATGCCTCCCTGAGATGTTTACACTGGCCTCCTAACTCATCTAACAGCTTTGCCTCTGCATTCTATTTACCACCCAGC
Organism: Avahi laniger; assembly: GCA_963575035.1. Lineage (NCBI taxonomy): Eukaryota > Metazoa > Chordata > Mammalia > Primates > Indriidae > Avahi > Avahi laniger. The sequence continues at coordinate 33,388 of CAUYSK010009268.1, forward strand.
AGCTGGAGGGATCCTTTAAAACATGTCAGATCATGTCCTGTCTTGGCTCAAAACATTCTAAAGTTGTTCATTTCACTTGAAGTTGAAAACCAAAGACCTCACAGGGCTTTTATGTGACCCAGCTTCCATGGCTTCCCATCACTCCCACCCCTGTTCAGTCTTCCCCAACCATAGGGGCCTTCTCTTTGTTCTAAAACACACCAGGTAGACTCCTGCCCAGTGTCTTCAGTAGCACTTGCTTTTTTCTAGGCTAGGAAGGCTCTTCCCTTAGACATATGCTGGGTCCATTCTCTTCCTTCATTCAGGTTTCTGCTCAATAAGAGAAGGCTTCCCTGCATTCCATTTACTAAATTCCTAAACTCCCTCTCTCTCTGCATTCCTGATCATCCTGTTTTGTATAGTTAAAATAAGGACATAATCAAAGTATGATTTCACAAATCACATGGTGTATTGCCATACAGAAATATTTTGTTGCTTTCTGTATTGCTTAATGGGGGAAAAATGTGAGAATGAATCTCAGAGGGAATACACTTGCTAGATGACGTATATCAACCACGTAGTGAGTGACTTCCAATTTTGTTAGAGTCTAATTATTGAAGTCTAGTTGCTCGGGATGGAAGCAGACCTCTGTGGAAAGTAAAGTCTAACTGAAGTTTGAGGTGTACCTTCATATGACAGATTCTCGGGAGAGATGACTTGACCAACACAGCAGAGATCCGCCAGAACACAAAAGGTCCCTTGATGCTAGAGGGCGGTGCCGGTGTTGGCTAGTGAAGCTTTAAAGCTCAAAGGCTAACAGTGCAGCCTTGTTGCAGCCTAGCTGGCAGTCTTGGAAAAGTGGCTGACAGGTATAGCCTGTTTGGGCCTGAGATCTCAGTGTCTGTCAAACTCTAGAGTTTACGTATATTTTGGAGTCCACAGTTAAAGTCAATAATCACATATGAGGTCTGACAGGGTATGACATAACATTCCTGAGGGGAGGGAAAGTACACTTCAAGTTCTTATCACAGCAAAATATATGTCACTCACGTAGCGAACTGTGTGTTTGGAATCATTTCAAAGCTATGTCACATCCCCTTACCCAGCCGTATTTTTCTTCACAACACTTATTACCACCTGATCTATTATATACACAGCATATATTTGTTATAACATTTAATACCTCTTTTATCTCTAAAACAAAGTTAATCTTTGTGTGGACAGAGACTTTATGTTGCATACTGAAGTATCTCCGGGAACTAGAATGGAGGTTGGTACATGATAGACACTCAGCACACATGTGTTGATTGAATGAGTGAATGAATGAAGGAACATCTCACTTATCACACTGGAAAAATTAAAAAGATTATTAATAGTGATGGCGAGGATGTGGGGCAATAGTGTCATACTCTGTTGGAGGATAAATCGAGACAATTGTTATAGAGGGTTAATTAACACTTGGAGATATCCAACAAAATAAAAGATGAACATTGTCTTTGCTCCAGCAACTCAATTTCTATGAGTTTTCACTGTAACAGTACTAGTTCACAAAGATATTTGGCCAGCAATAGTTCCAGAAGTATTTTTTTAGAGAGTAAAATAAATCAAAACAACCTCAATGCCCGTCAATAGGGAATTGGTTAAATAGATTTTGTTGCCTTAGAAAACAGCTTCAAAAGCAAATGAGGCAAATCTCTATGTTCATGTTGTTTGGGCTATGTTGTTGAGGGGAAAAAAAATAGGTTACAGAATTGTATGATTAGAATGGTCCTTCTTACTTTTCAAAGAAGACATGATCTAGATTTACATGTACACATGCTTACACACATTAGACAGTACCTGGTAGGATGTCATCAAACCAGAATGGTGATTATCTCGGAGAGGGAGGGGGAATGTGATTTTGCTTCTTGATTTAAGTACTTCTGGCTATTTGAGTTCTTCCATCATAAACTTCTTTATTTAAAAATTATTTTTAAATGCCACATTTCTCCAAAGCCTTCATTGCTCTTTTGAGCAATGAAGATAGATATGAGGATTGGGTTTGAATATTGGCTCTGTAACTTACTAGCTATGTGACCTTTAGCAACCAATTTAATCTCTTTAGAAATCAAATCCATTACTTGACAAGAAGGCAGGCAGCATATGACTCCCACCTGGCTGTACAATGTGGAATCTTCCTGGACACTGAACCACACGAAAGAGTGGCAGGTAACTGAATAGATGAGATTTCAGAGAGGAGGTTAGCACGATTCTGCTGCATGTCATTTAATATTGATGTTAATAGGCTCCATAAAGCTTCCTCCTCTTTTTACTCAGGGTGTGAATCAGACGTCTTTAAAATTGCAGCAGTTAATTTTATCCATCCAGGCTTCCCAATCAATGCTTTTACTTGGAGGATATTTATGTTTAGTATGCTGAAAGTTTTTTCCGCAGTCAGGCCCCTAAGGTATTCTAATACCACTTTTTAGAGATAAGCGCTAAGACCTTGGACCCTTGATGTGAGAAACAATAAACTATAATGACTGCAACATTTGGCAAATATGAAGCCCTACGCAAGTTGTAGAAAGAATACTTAAGCATGCAGAATAAAGGAGAGAAATATAATTCTCCCAGCTTTTCATCCTAGCAGTTAGAAGTGAAAACAGCAGTTGTAATTGTGAACGTTGGACTATTACCTTCTAGGCATTTTGTATACTAATTGTCATTGTTTGTTAGGGCACATTTCCTTTTCTTTTCAGTCTCTGTCTCCCTGTTTCCTTTTTCACTTATCAACCACACTCTGCTCAAGCCCTATTTACCAGCAAATACTGTTGTTACCCGAGGCCCTCGATTCTCCCTCACCAGGCCCTCACTGGTGTCCATTTTTCATCTAATCCAGAAGATTCAATTTCCCACAACACTAACTTCAACGTGTCCATCCTCTGCTTGTGTTCCCTAATATATGCAGAATGAAGTCTAACTTATTAAAATTGATACTCAAGGCTTCTTCTATAATCTGACTCCCTCATTTTGCCCCAAGAGAAAGAGCAAATTACATGGCGTTAAGAGACTTGGGTTCAGATTTAAACCATGATTAGCTTGTCTGGATTTCTTGACCTCTTTCAGCTTCAATTGTATGATTTGTAAAATGGGATTAATAATGCCTACCTCTCAAGGTTGTTGTGAGGATCAAAAGCATGCTAAGGACTAGGCACTGTAAAATATAAAATAGTACTAATGCTTATTGAGTGCTTGTATGAATGCAAACCTCACAGCAACCTCGGAGACCTACTGCTATTTCCATTTTACAAATAAGATAATCGAGGTACACTTGGGTGAAATAAGGCATCCTAGTTACGCAGTCAGACAGTGGCAGAGCTGTGAGTCAAATGCAGGCGGTGTTGCCTGAAGCCCATGTTCTGACCACTTAGCTGCACTGCCATCGGGCGTGATGACCGCCTGATCCTAACAAAAAGGCATCCTTTCAGGCTTCCATGCCAGTTCTCTGCCATCAATGTTTCTGAACACACACACTCATCAGACGGATCTAGTGTCTTTGCTTTCTCATCATTCAACGTGATGGAAGATGCTCAATGAATATTTCTTGAATAAGAGAGTATTTTCTAATTTAGTATTCTTCAAACTTACCCATTTATAAGAATCACTTAGGGCAATTGTTAAAAATACACATTTCTTGCAAATTAAAACCACAATGAGGTATCACCTCACACCTGTAGCTATAATCGAAAAGACTAAAGATAACAAGTGTTGGCAAGAATGAGGAGAAAAGGGAACCCTTGTACACTGTTGGAGGGA
>CAUYSK010009270.1:0-25465 GCA_963575035.1 Avahi laniger
TGCCCAGTCGGTGTGGGTGAAGACCGGGACCCTGCAGTGGTGGTGCGACTGGAAGCCCCACAAGTGGGTAGACGTCCGCGTGGCCCTGGAGCAGTTCACGGGGCACGATGGCGCTCGGGACAGCATCCTCTTCATCTACTACGTGGTCCACGGGGAGAAGAAGGTGAGATGGGGAGTCCCCACTGTAGAAGGAGCCTGGGAGAGGGGTGCAGGGCTGAGGGTGCCCAGGGTGGGGTGTCCCCAAGGAGCAGGGTTCCCAGGAGAGGGGACACAGGGCTGGGGGTGCAGGAGTGGGTCTAGGACACTGAGCCGAGGTGCTCAGTCTGGGATCCACGTCGTTTACCAAGTGCTCGCTCTTGGGCCCTGCCAGTAGTGGACAGGTACGTGCCAGGGCGCCCACAGCCTCCCAGAGCCGCCTCCCTTCCGAGCAGCTGCTTACAGACTCTGGTTTTCCAGCTGAGAAATCAGGCTTGGGAAGATAGTCTCTCACCCCTCCCGACCGCCGGCACATGCCAGGTAGTCACCATCTTGGCCGGGCGTGGTGCTCACGCCGGTAGTCCCAGCACTTTGGGAGACCGAGGTGGGAGGATCGCTTGAGCCCAGGAGGTTTGAGGTTACAGTGAGCTACGATTATGCCACCGCACTCTCGCCTGGGCAACAGGGAGAGACCCTGTCTCTAAACATAAAAATAAAATGAAATAATACATTTTTAAAAGCATCTCTTTAAGATGCAGCGGCAGCATCTGTTCACAGAGTCTGGCTTTGATGCTGGAACCTGCTTGGCCTTGTAGCCACCACTGAGACCTGCAGGCCCAGGCCTTACTCCATAGAATCACGGTGACCTGTCCCTGTCTGTCCCCCACAGTGGGGGGCTCACCTCCCCAAGGCCCACTCTGCCCCGGGTGACAGCCCTGCCCATGCGCCCACTCTCTAAACAGTACATCCACGTATTCCTCAACGAAGTCACCGTGCTGGTGCCCTTGCTCAGTGAGGGCAAGCACTCCTTTGCCCTGTACACCCCTGAGAGGACGCGCCAGAGGTGGCCTGTGCGTCTGGCTGCCGCCACCGAGCAGGACATGAACGACTGGGTGAGTGGTCCCCCTTGGCCGGGATTGGGGGACGGCCATCTCAGGGCAGCTCAGCCTGCCCAGTGGTGACCAGCATTGTGCCATGGCAGCTCGCTCTGCTCAGCCTATCCTGCTGTGAGAGCCGGAAGGTCCACGGCCGCCCGTCCCCGCAGGCCATCTGGTCTGTCACCTGCAAGGGGGACATTTTCGTAAGTGAGCCCAGCCCGGACCTGGAGGCCCAGGAGCACCCGCTGCCCTGCGACCAGATGTGAGTAGTCTGCGCTCAGACAAGGCCTGGGGTTCCCCCTCCCCCAGCACCCAGTGCTCGTGGTTCCAGAAGGGAAGCCCCCTGAGAACCGCAGCCCACATGGGACCAGAGGCTGCTGCTTCCCAGGCCCTGAACCCTCTGTGGAACCAGAATCCTGGCTGGGCTGAGGGCGGATCGGTGCTGCCCAGCAGCTGCCACGTGTCAGGAGGCACGTGCAGAAGGGATGAGCAGGCTCAGCCCCCTGTTCCTGGGGTCCCAGGATAGGGCTGGGAAGGCATGTCCCTCCATCTGCCCAGGGCACAGACGTGGCGCTCGGCCGCTTACAACTTCTACCAAGCCCCTGTGCATGGGGTGGCCGGGGCCCAGGGGCAGAGAGGAGAGAGTAGCTGCTGGCCGAGGGAAAGTTCGACTGGGGGTGTGTTTTCTGGGTAGAGATGGTGGGGTTTGAGGTCCGCTGGGTGTAAGGCAGGAGAGAGGACTTGGAGCTTGGTGGCCGGGAGGACGGGAGCAGACTCCGGTGGAGGCGGGACCTGGAGGACCAGGCGGTGGGCAGCCAGGGCTGGACGCTGTGTGGGAGGCGTCACTGTCAGGGCACTGAAAGCCACAGAGGGAATGAGGTCGCCCTGGGGAAAGAGTGTGAGCAGAGTCCTAGGGAGGAGGGCCAAGCAGGGGACACCAGTGCTCACGGTTCTGTGCCAGGCCTGGTCAGAGCGACTGCCCAGCAGGCCACCCAGCACTGCTGAGACCCTGGGCTCAGTTACCAGTGGACGCCAGGACCAGGGGACATACATGAGCCTAGGAAGCCCTGGCCACAGGAGGGGGTAGTGGCACCTGATTGAGTGAGTCAGACCACCTCTGGTGACAGGGACAGGGCCTCGACCACAGAGGGCTGACCCACTGCCAGCTGCACTCTGCCTGCCCAGGAGGCTGCGCTGTCTCTGGGCAGCCTCTTGCCGACATCCTGGCAGCCACTGGCCGCACTGTCGTCGCTCATGCAGATGATTAGACGTCACCTCCTGCTTTCTGCCGTGACATTCAAGCCTGGCTGCACCTGTCACTGGCCAGCCGTCCCCACATCCCAGACCCCAAGGGGTGGTGTTAAACAGCTGCTGGCCTTGCGCCCATCCGTGTCACCTTGAGGGTTGGGTGGACAGGCTCCTGCCCGTGAGGGACCCTCTCATGCCAGCTCTATAGGGTCGATGCATACACAAGGGGAAGCCATGCAGGGTAGAATTCTATCTGCTTGAACACTTAGGATTTATAAAATACTGTGTCCGGGGGAGGCCCACAGAACAAAGGGTTGGGAAGCAGGAACTGAGAGGTTCCCGCCACACTCTCTCGTCTTCGCAGGTTCTGGCGGCAGATGGGAGGCCATCTGCGGGTGGTGGAGGCCAACAGCCAGGGCGTGGTGTGGGGACTCGGCTATGACCACACGGCCTGGGTGTACACGGGCGGCTACGGTGGAGGCTGCTTCCAAGGTGAGGGCGTTCCCTGCCCGGATCCCCGCCTGGCTCCCCTGCCCAGTGCCAGGCTGTTGTCCCAGTGTTCACACTCGGCTAACAGCTGGCTGACAGGTGACCTTCACCACTGCCAGCCTCCACACAGACTGGGCCAACCTGGGCCGACCCATAAGGCTCAGGAGCCCAAGACCAGGCCTCGCCTCCCGCACGCCCCTGGTGACACACCTGCTGAGCCAAAGGCCTTGAGGATTCTAGAAAGGCAGCTGCCACCAGTCCAGCCCTTCGTTTGTGAAGTTTTGGGGTGTTGGGCAGTCCCAGTCCCCAGTCCCCTGATTCCAAGTCCACAGCTTTGGCCTCTGGTTAGGTGGGTTGTTCCTTCAGGACCAGAGCTTGCCGAACCCCTGTGGGTCCCCCAGCTTCTGGGAGGTGGAATCCTTGTGTCTCCTACTGGAAAATGGAAGCAGAAACACTGAAAAAGGACATTCTAAGCCACAGCCCACATGTCCCACAGTGGGGAGCAGCTAACCCTGTAGAACTGTGGTCCACTAAGAGCACAGGAACATGCATCTTAGCAGACTTACCAACTTTCCTATTTGTGAGGCAAGAATTTCATCTTCATTGTACAAGTGAGGAAATTGGGGCTCACAGAGGTCCAAGGTACCTTTGCTAATAACGAGTGAGCTGAGTAGGCCTCACATCTTCCTGGTGAATAAGGAGGATGGCAAGGAAGAAGAGGCGCGGTGGAGAGCAGAGTGAGGTGGTGGCTCTGGGAGTGGCAGAGATGGGAGGTTTAATGCAGAGCAGGCTCTTCTCATTGAGGTTGCGTAACCCCAGAATAATCAGGGCATGGGGGAGAGAAACTCAAGCCAGGCCGGTCCAAGAGGTAAGTGCAGCAGGCCCACTCGCCCCCCTCCACCGGCCTGGCTCTAACCCATCCTCCCACCTGCTCTCTGCGGAAATCAGCACTTTAGACAGAAAGCCGGAGTCGGTCCCAGCAGCCTCCTGTCCCCGCAGGCCTGGCCAGCAGCACCAGTAACATCTACACCCAGTCAGACGTGAAGAGCGTGTACATCTACGAGAACCAGCGCTGGAACCCTGTCACGGGCTACACCAGCAGGTGAGCGGCACGGGTGCTTGGCCAGGGTGCTGCCTGGGTCAGGCCCTGGCCTTGATGGAAACCGGACAGCAACGTCCACTGTGGCCTGGAGCTGACTGGGTCTTACTGCTCTCCGAGGTTTCCTTCCCCCTTGAATCTTTAAGTGGAATGCATGTTTTAAAAACTCACTCATTAAGAGGTATAACATACAAAGTTCACAAAGCAAATATATGTACATGTCTGTATGTATGGTGTATATCTCTCTCTATATATGTCACTGCGTCATCACAAATCGAGCACGTGTCATCACCACCCAGGTCAAGGACCAGGGCATTGCAAACCTCCCTGCCCCCACCCCCTCCCCAGCTGTTCGCCCTCAAAGCCCCTCGTCTCCAAGACCTGCCATCACTTTGCACACTGCTGTGTTTTGCGTATTTCGGGCGGTGGTGAGCTGGCTCCTGCGCTGTGGTGTGCCTTTTCCCTCTCTTAGCGGTGACTTTTGGTTTTTAAATGTGACCCAGCTGATTAGTCATATTCTTTGCATAAAGTTTTAGGGCCTTTAAAAATTCCTTTCACAACATCTCGTCAACCGGAGGTATCAGACATATTCTGCTGTCTTCCAGAACAGCAATCAGCAAACTTTATAAAGATAGTACATAGTTCAGGCTTTGTGGCCCATGTGGCCTCTGTCACAGCCACCCACCCCTGCAATTGTCACTTAAAAGCAGCCACAGGCAACGCGTAAGGGAACGTGCATCGATGTGTCCCAGTGAAACTCTCTACTGGGCACTGGAATTTGAGTTGCGCGTAATTTTCACATGTCACAGAGCATTGGCCTTCTTCTGGCTATTTTCAACCATTTAAAAATGTGCAAACCACCATCAGCTTGTAGGCTGTACAGAAACAGGCAGCTGCTCCCCACTCCCCAGACTATTTGGCAGATAGCATGAGGTCAAGTTGTTTTTTTGCTTGTTTCTTAAATGTCTGGTGACTCACACCATGTATCGAGAAGACTGTCCTCTCCCTCCGGCACTACAAAGTGCCACCTTCGTCTTGAATCAAGTGTCCAGGCAGCAAGAGGCAGCAGCCTGTTCCAGACCTGGTTTCTACTGCCGAGCAATTGGTGTCCTCGAACTAATCCACAGGGTGCAGTCACTGTCCCTCCACGGGAAGGTGTCGAAGCTGGTAGAAAAAATTCTCTTCCATGGCATTTTGGCTCTTCTTGGAGCATTTCTAGATGCGTTTTAGAAGCAGGTTGTCACTGTTCTCAAAAACTGTTGGGATCTTGGTTGGGAAGATCTTGGATCTGTAGGTCCCTTGGGAAGAACAGTTCTCTTCCACGAGTGAGTCTCTAACTCCATGGACAGGCTTTATACCTCCATTTACGTAATTTCTTCTTAATGAGGTTTTGTAATTTTCTATGTGAATGTCCCGACATCTTTTATTAGATGATATTTCATATTTTTGGTACCATTATAAATGGCACAGACTTTTTTATTTCCTATTTTAACCATTTGAGGCTGTATAAAGACATACAATTGATTTCTTTCCTGATTTTCGAGATTGGCAAAATAAATACCAAATGATATGAAGAACAAACTCCATGACGACCCTAATCTCACCAGCCAGAGATAGTAACCACTGTTAGCACGTGGCACATTTTTCCCCAGCCACCCCCTGTGCTCACCTGTGTCTGCGTGGGGGCGACAAGGCCAGGCCCGTGATGGTGGCTGCAACAGCCTCACCACCCCATACCCGCAGTGGACCCGGCCAATGTAACCTCCACTTAGTCTTTAACGTACAGATTGTTTGTGACCTTTCACTGCCACACGGAACAATGTAAAGGACTCCCTTGTGTGTAAATATTTGTGTCTCTCTGTTTGCCCCATAAATCAGAGGATTTGAACATTTCTAAGGCGGTTGATGAACGTTGCCAAGATCTCCTGAAAACCTGCACCTCAGCCGAGTGTAGCATCCACACAGGATGTTAGTGCGAGATTTTTTGGTTTGGTTTTTTTGTTTCTTAAATATCTGGTGACTTAAACCTCGATGTCCTCCTGACGTTCTCCTCGGTCCTCACGAAGAGCGGGGTGGTGCTCCCTTGTCCGTTGGAGAGGGCAGGCCAAGGGCCACACTGGTCCTCGCCCACAAGTGCCCTGCTGCAGGCTTCAGGCACCTCGGCCTCACAGCCTCCTGTGCCCACTGGTACGTGTGCTACTCACTGCCACGCTGGTGTCCTGTGGCAGCCACAGCAAAGTACCACAGACTGCGTGGCTTGAGCGTGAGACATGTATTGTCTCTCGGTTCTGGAGGCTGGAAGGCCCAGACCAGGTGTGGGCAGGGTTGGTTCCTTGTCAGGGCCATGAGGGAGAACCTGCCACAGGGCTCTGTCCCGGGCTCTGTGTCCTCACCGTGGCCTCCTTCTGTGTGTGCCCGGATCCAAATTTCCTCCTCTTTTGAGGACCCCAATCATCTTGGATTAGGGCCCACCCCAAGGACCTCATCTTAACTTGGTCATCTGCAAAATCCCTATTTCCAAATAAGGCTACGTTCCCAGGTGTTGAATGTAGGGTTAGGATTTCAACATATTTTGGGGTCACAGTTTAACCTGTAGCAAAAGGGAAAGAGAGGTGGCTTCCACACTGCACGGAGCACCCAGGTGATGTGGGTCACCCCAGTTGGTCTCCTGCCCAGGGCAATTTCAGTTTTGCCTGTCACCCCTCAGGAGTGAAGGGACGGCTTGCTCTGGGGCTGGAGCTCCAGAACTTCCATTCAGGCCCCCACCGGGCATTACAGGTACCTGGGCTGGGCAGGCCTGCTCTCGGTTCTCCCTCATCAGCCCGCCCCTGTCGTCCTGCCCCAGGGGTCTACCCACAGACCGGTACATGTGGAGTGATGCCACGGGGCTGCAGGAGTGCACCAAGGCCAGCACAAAACCCCCATCTCTGCAGTGGACCTGGGTGAGCCCCCCATTGTCCCCTGGTTGGGGATGTCCACGCAAACTGACCCGGTCTGTGGATTTGGGGGTCTCGTCGTCACTGACTCACTTCTCCCCAGGTTTCTGACTGGTCTGTGGATTTCGGCGTGCGTGGGGGCACTGACCAGGAGGGGTGGCAGTATGCCAGCGACTTCCCCGCGTAAGCACTTCCCTGCACCATGCTGCCCCCAGCCCTGGCTAGCCGTGGCCCCACGCCAGGGGCAGGTGGGTGAGGAGCCGCAGCCCTGGGGCCTGGCGGCAGGTTCAGGGCATGGACAGGCCCTTCGGGGCACAGGAGTCACTTGCAGCCAGAAGACAATGGAGCCAGAAGGGCCTGGGGAGGAGGAAGCAGCCCCTAGATTGTGGCTCACCCAGGGCCTGCCCCTCGCTGCAGCCAGGCCTCTCAGACTGACCCTGCCCCCAGCCTCGGCCCCTCTGCTGTCCCCAGGGGCAAGGATCATGCACCGTGACACCTACTTCTCCGAGCCCGTCAGTGGCTTACACTGAGGCTGTGCGTCCTGTAACGGGTAGAAAAAGAATGGGTGCGGGGTCACTTTCCAGAAACTTCCACGAAGTGGCCTTGATCTCATCTTCTTTCTCTTGTAGCTCTTATCATGGGTACAAAACCATGAAGGATTTTGTCAGGAGAAGGTGCTGGGCCAGGTGAGGCGGGGCCACAGTGATGGTCACTCTTGCTCTCTCTCCCCTGCCGGGTCCCTGGCCTCTGACCTCAGTCCCAGGAAGCAGCGGGAGAGGGCCTGGGAGAGGGATCGGGAAGCCAGGAAGCCGAGTCTAAGTAAATGTCAGCCCAGGAAATGCCCGCGGGCTCCCAGCACTCTCTGGTTTCAGAAGTTTGTTTTAGAGAACAAATAAGAAAAATGTCACTGGCAGGCTTGGCCGGTTGTAAGGACAGAGGACAGGCCTGGCTGGGGGTGGGGGTGGGGAGGGAGCCACCCCTGGGTGCTCATCCTGGCCCCTCTCAGGGTCCTGGCCCCCAGTTCCTGACTCGCCGTCCCTCGTGCCCAGGGCTCCAGTGCGGTGACGTCAGAGTCCCCTCTGTGCTCTCTCTCCACTGTACAGAAAATGCAAGCTGGTGACCAGTGGGCCCTGGCTGGAGGTGGCCCCCATCACCCTCAGGGACGTATCCATCATCCCAGAGAGCCCAGGCACCGACAGGAATGGGCCCAGCATCGCGCTCTGGGCCGTCAGCGACAAGGGGGACGTGCTGTGCCGCCTGGGTGTGTCCGCACTCAACCCTGCGGTGAGCACCTTGCCCGGTGCTTCTTGAAACCAGGACTCCAGCTCTGGAGTCAGGCTGAGCTCGGCCTCCCTAGGCCTCCCGAGGGGGCCACTGGGCCCCGTGGGCAGCTGGTGCTGAGGATAGGTTGGTGCAAGGAGCCCACCCCCTCTCGGGGCCTGGGGAAGGGTGACAGGCAGGCCCGGGGACACTGCCGTGGTCAGGTGCACGCGCTGCTGCTTTCCCTGCGTGTGAGGTGAGAAGGTGAATGGAGGGTTCAGCAAGTGCCACGGTCAGGCAGGGCTGGGTCTGTGTGACCCCGTCTGCCCCCGGCTGCCCCTCTGCCCACCTGCTGGGCCTGTGTCACCCAGACCTTGGGGGGTTGGTTGGGCCTGGCGACCTTGGTGGCCGCCTCAGCCATCCCTTGCCCATCCCCAGGGCTCCTCCTGGCTGCACGTGGGCACCGACCAGCCCTTCACCTCCGTCTCCATCGGGGCCTGCTACCAGGTATGGGCCGTGGCTAGGGACGGCTCCGCCTTCTACCGGGGCTCTGTGTCCCCCTCCCGGCCTGCCGGTGAGTGCCACCCCCCAGGAGGCTGTGATAAGCGAGTGACATGTCTGAGTTGGGGGCACTGGCTGGTTGGTCTTGTCATTTGCAGTTCAGCAAATGATAAGCGTTTGTTGAATGTCACCTTTGGACCAGGCGTGGGGGCTGAGCCAGGGTCCCCCCGGAGGCTGTGTCCTTGTCCCACTGGGACCACCTAGTGATGGAGCAGCCCTGGCCAGGCCTGCCAACCCTTCCAGGGGTCAATTTGTGCCTCCACCCTGCGTGGCCCACTCTGGGGACTGTCCGGGAGGGCTGGCCGTGCTGGCATGTTCTTTACTGGACGTTTGGACAGGGCCCAGCGCGAGGTTGGCAGGGCAGCCTCTGGGGCCGGCTCTCCACTCAGTGCCGGCTGGGCGCCCTCGTGTCCATGCTGGTGAGATGAGTCTGAACCTGCCATGGCCTCCGGAGGGCCCAGGGCAAGGCCAGGGTGCTGGGTGGACAGCAGGGCACAGGTCAGGTGTGCTTGAGACCACACAGGTCAGGTGTGCCTGGCCCACTGCGAGCTGTGTCTGGGCCCGAGGGTGCGGCCTGAGTCAGCTCTCCCATCGCAGGCGACTGCTGGTACCACATCCCGTCTCCTCCTAAACAGAGACTAAAGCAGGTGTCTGTGGGGCAGACGTCGGTGTACGCCCTGGATGAAAATGGCAAGTTGTTCTGATGTTCCTCCATGGTCCTCTGGGAGCTGCGGGGTCCCTGAGCACCTGATGGGACAAGGCCCCCCGCAATGGACAGGCTGCAGGAGGCTGGGGGGGGGTCCTCCCTTTTTCCAGAAGCGTCCAGGCCTTTCTGGGCCATGTTTTCCCAGGGACTGGGAAAACACCAGGTGCCAGGGCTCAGCAGGTGTGACCTGCCCATCTCAGTGACCATAAGATGACTACAGCCCAGGCCTGGCCCTCCAGAGGAACCCCGGGTTGGGCCCAGGACGGAGCAGCACCTGACACGAGGCCTGTAACCACCATAAGAGGCACTTAGCCTCTTCCCTAAGTTTCACAGGGGCTGGGGGCACCTGCCAACAGCACAGTATCAAGGCCAGAGTGACACTGCTTGGCAGAGCCTGCACGAGGAGCATCTTCTAGAAGGTTCCACCCAGGCCTGTGGCAGGAGGCCATCCCTGACCCCATGTCCCCTCAGGCAGGGCTCCCTGCCGTATTTGAGTTGTTACAGATTAAGGAGAAGGCTGGGAGAGGTAGAATCAAGACTGAAATCCCAGCCGGGCAAGGTGGCTCACGCCTGTGATGCCAGCACTTTGTTGGGTGGGAGGATTGCTCGAGGCCGGGAGTTCGAGGCTGCAGTGAGCTGTGATTGTGCCACTGCACTGCAGCCCGGGCGACAGAGCAAGACCCTGTCTTAAAAATAGAAAAAAAAAAGACTGAAATCCAGAGTGTTTGCTTAAGATATCTGGTTCTCTTTTTATTTGTTTAAAAATTCTTTGTCCTCAGTTCCTACTTCAGTAGAAAGGTTCACGACACCAGCCCTGCTGGGCACAATAGGACGATTATGAGGCTTGGGGAAGCCCAGAGCGTGTGGAGGGCCGTGCTGGCCCAGGCGAGAGGACAGCAGAGGCTGAGGCCTTGACGGGGTGGCCGGGCCCCCAGCCTCCCCAACCACCTCGCAGGAGGCCAGAGGCTGGGCCTGCAGGCTGGACGGCCAGGCGGCCTTTGCCTCTGACCCGCTTCTCTCCGCAGGGAACCTGTGGTGTCGCCAGGGGATCACGCCCAGCTACCCGCAGGGCTCCAGCTGGGAGCACGTGTCCAACAACGTGTGCAGCGTGTCTGTGGGGCCCCTGGACCAGGTCGGGGGGTCAGAGGGTGTCGGGTATTGGGGTGCTCAGGTCCCCAGCAATCCCACTGCAGTGGGGGCCGGGCCTCAGCGGGTCTGTGTTCCAGGTCTGGGTGATTGCTGACAAAGTCCAGGGCAGCCGCAGTCTGAGCCGGGGAACAGTGTGTCATCGCACGGGCGTGCAGCCCCACGAGCCCAGTGGGCAGGGCTGGGACTACGGCATCGGGGTGAGTGGGGGCAGCTGGCCCAGCCAGGGCCGTGTCACACTGTCCGCAATGGGACTCAGGGGCAGTTGGGGTGGAAGGAAGGTCCCCAGGCAGAGCCCCTGAGAGCCCTCGCACCCCCTGTAACACAGCTCTCTCCTTCCAGGGGGGCTGGGACCACATCTCTGTCCGGGCCAATGCCACCAGGGCCCCCAGGAGCTCATCCCAGGAGCAGGAGCCAAGCGCCCTGCAGGAGGCCCCAGGCCCCACGTGCTGCTGAGGCCGCAGCGCTGCTGGATACGGATGGTGCGGATGGTGCCCGGTTGAAGGATCAAGGCTGAGCCATTCTTGTGCTGCAGTGTGCGCCGTGGGGGGCCACTCAGGAGGGAACCTGGCCCGAGGCTGCGGCCACTTCAGAGGCACTGGCTGAAATAGCCCAGAAATGTGAAGCTCCGTGGATGCCCCACATGTGTCCCCGCCTGCAAGAAGCACCACGGGTGGGGGTGGGGCTGCACCTCCCAGAGGCCCCGCCCTCCTGCCCCTCAGCCTCCCGCCTCCATGAGAGCCCAGGAAGGAGTCCCCTGGAGCCGGCCTCTCAGGCAGCAACCCGGGCCTGCCACCCCCGCCCCCCAACCCGAGAGACACTGGCCCCGGGCTCAGGGCCACTTTGTCATGAGCTGTGACTGTTTCTCAGAGCAGGACTTGCAAAGAGGGTTTAATTTCACAGCTAAGGCTCGAGTGGGCGAGCTGTCTTCTTCCCTGGGTGGGCCAGGGCTGTGGACCAGGAGGCTGGAAGAGGACAGAGGCTGCCCAGGGCTAGGAGGTGGCGTCTGTGTGCTGGGTCACCGTCTCCATCAGCTCCTAGACAGCCCCTTCCCCAGGCACGTGGGGGGGTGCAGGGGCTCCTTGGATGTCGGATCATGTTGAGGGGCAGCAGGTGTCCTGGGGAGCAGGACTGTGCCTGGGCCGGTGGCGGGGTGTGGACACAGACCCCCAGCCTGTCCTGTGCACCCTGGGGGGAGAGCCCTGCCCAGCCAGGCGAGGAAGAAGGCCCTGGCTGAGTGGTCCTGGCTCCCGTCCAGCAACTTCTTTGCTGCTTTTTATCCCATTGTGCCCCGTTTGGGGACTTTGCTTCCTACACTGGACACTTTGCCTAGGAGGTCGCTGGCGCCCAAGTCCTATCTCTGCTCAGTTTGAGGTGGAACGAAGGGACTTGTCACCAACTGGCTTTCCTGGGATCCTGCCTGTTTCGTCATCAGCAGGGGGTCAACTGTGTGTTTATGTCTGATCCCACTTTGCTGCACAGTGTCTGTCACCCAGAAGCTGACTCTAAGAAAGGTCTCCTCTGGGGTCCCCTCCCGTCGTGGGGAGGGTGCTGCTGGGTCAGGGCCAGGTGTGTCTGGTGCGGGGCTCAGGCCAGTCCTGGGCGATGACCCCGTGCTGCGTGTTTACATTTCAGTGTCGGTTGTCCTGTGGGTGGGCGCTGTGGCTCGTCCCCTGCAACGGTGCCCTGTGCATCCTGCTGTAACTCGCTGTCTGCAGGTGGCTCTCAGCACAGGGTGTCGCTCTGCCTTTCTCCAGGGTGACATGTTCTCTCACTGCTAAGCACCAACTGTTTACCTGCTCAGCATCCTTCGGATGCTTTATTCAATAAAAATTTGCGCCAGAGTGTAAACGGCATGATGTTTTTATTGCTACGTTGTGATTAAAATGCACAGCCCCAGTGCACTTGTGCATGGGTGGAAAGCAGCAACTACTGTGAAATCTTTTATTTTCGTTTTATGACACAGCATTGATTTCATTAGTACTTTGAAGGGACCATTAGAAAAAATAAAAGCAAATTTGTGTCATTTAAGAACCATTTTCACCACAATTATAGCAGGACCACGGGCCGTTCAGTTCCAGTCGGGTTTTTTCAGACAGAAAAGTGGCAGTTCTGGTTTCCCTGCTTGTGCTGGTGAGGACCTCACCTCCGGAGCTGGCTCGGGTCGCTGGTGCCAGGCTGGGTGGGTAGGTGGCTGGGTTGATGGCCCAGGGGTGCGGCCCAGGCAGCCAGGGCTCAGCAGCATGTGGGTCCCTGACCTGCTTGTGTGAAGACTTTGGGAAACTCAGACCTCATGGCCCAGGCAGAGCCTCCCTGCAGGACAGGAGAGTCCAGCCTGGGCTTTGGGTCTGAGACAAGGGCCAGGGAGCAGCCCGGCAGCAGGCCTGTCACAGACCCATCCCTTCACCTCCCTCAACACTTGACACCCCGAAGTAAGACTGGGATATCGGAACATCCTTCCTGATGCGGCCGCGGGGCAGCAGATCTCCTCCGGCCACAGGTGAAGGACTGGGCAGCTGGCACCAGGTCACTCTCTGGGAAGCAGAAGGTGCAGGTGCCAGTTTGGGGCAGAAATCCCTGGGCAGCCCTGGGCTGTGGTGTGTCACCAGGCATGGTCTCCTGGACAGAGTCTCCACTGGGCACCCTGCCCTGTGCTTTCTGGCTCAGCCCGTCTGTTCATTAAGCAAGGACAGAGCCCTGCCGTGGCCGCAGCTCGGCAGGAAACAAAGGCTGCCAGATCTGCAGCACCCTGATCGCGCTCACGCTGGAGGCCCCACCATGTCACACCCCCGCCGGGCGGGTGCCCACAGTCAGGGAGGCCTGGGCTCCCTCTCTCTCTCCCCAGCTCAGACCTATGCCCAGCCCCTGATGAGGCCCATGGGGGCAGCAGGACCGGCACGAGAACAAATCTCACTGAGGCAAGCCCCACGTGCTGGGGCCGTCTTCCAGAGGGCCTGACCAAAAATCCCTCAGGTGCCCCCTGCTGCCCTTGATATGGTGGCCAGGGCTGACCCCAAGCCTGTTGCTGCATTTAGCATCTGGTGCCAGGACCCCCAAGGGGAGGGCAAGGCTGAATGGGGGGGACTGGTCAGCTAGAGCCCTGGGCCCAGCTTGGCCCCCAACCACAGCACCTGGGGAGGGGCCTGGCCCCCAGGGGCCTCTGGGACAGCTCCGGGCCAAGGGATGAGGGAGGAGTTGAGAGCAAAGTGGCCAAGTCCGGCGGAGCCAGTGGGGCAGGAACGCCCGAGAGAAGGAAGCTGGGCCTGAGGCGGTGGGGATGTGCCAAGCCGCCTGGGCCCTGCCACCCGGGTTGGGGGAGGGGAGTGCTGCCACCCCCAGGCTCCACTCGCAGAAAGCCCCAAAGGGCCTCCCAACTCAAACCAGGACCCAAGACATCCTAGAGTGCTACAGACTGCCCTCGCCAATTACAGGGCAACCCCACAGCAGTAACGAATGTGACACCATGTGGGAGGCCCAGGACAAACCCCTCTCCCTGCATAGGCCAGGGCTGGGCGGGAGGATCCAGGGCCTTGAAGCTTCTCTCCTGGTGAGCCCAGAGGGCAGTGCCGGGGACACCCGGCTACCTCCAACTCCAGCTCCTTGGCACCCCCAGGGGTCAGGCCCAGACCCTCTGCAGCTGGGGGCGCTGCCCTCACAGAAGCGCCCACTCAGAAGGAGGGAGAAAGAGACTCCAGCCCCTCATCCAAGGTCCCCTTAGAGTGAATTCAAGGTCACTTGATGAGGGTCTCTGGCAGCTGAGCTGGATGCTCCAACCATCTTGGGCACCCTCCACAGAGGCCTCAGGCTTTGCCCAGCTTGTTCTGGGCCTCAGTTCACCCTGAATGAGGACGCTGGGCCCAGGCCTCAGCCAGCCCCACACTGCTGTTGGAGGAGGGTCCTTCCCGGGCCTTGGCCAAAGTGTGGCTGGGACACTTGTAAGTAAACCTTTTCCTGGCATCTCTCTTGCCGGGGAGGGAGTCGGGGTGAAGAGAATTTACCTACAAAGGCTAAGGCCTTTCAACTTTCGGTTAGTGGGAAAGCAGGACCCTGGCCATGCACAGAAGTTTGGGCCTCAGTCCACCCCAAGCCATGGCCTCCCTGGGCCACTTGCTTGTCCCCACAGGTGCAGGAAAAACTGCTGGGGGGGGGCGTTGCAGCTGAAAGCCCAGGGAAAATGGAGTCACTGGGGCCGTGTCCTCATGGGATGTCACCACCCATCTGGGGCCCACCATGGGGGACCAGGGCTGGGATGAGCAGGCCGGCCATCACTGCCACCCGCCCAGGGCCAGGCCTAGGTGCCCTCTCGGAAGCTGTGGATCTGCGTGGAGTACCGCTGCAGGTGGCCCTGCGGCTGGGCCTCGGGGGCGCCCAGCGTGCCCCCCGCCTGCTGCTGCTGCTGGTAGTGCTGGTAGAGCTTGGGGCCCGGCCCCTCCATGCCCGGCAGGCGGCTGCTGGACATGGTCAGGATGGTGGCTGTCAGCGACTTGATGTAGTTCTTAGCCAGCGTGAGCGTCTCTATCTTGGAGAGCTTCTTGTCGGCGCGCACGTGCGGGATGACCTCGCGCAGCGCCTGGAAGGCGTTGTTGAGCTTGTGCATGCGCTGCCGCTCGCGCTCGTTGCTCTCCAGCCGCCGCTGAGCGCTACTGTCCCGCCGGCCGCCCGGCCCCGGCCCCGGCCGCCTGCGCCCGCCTTCGGCCCGCGCCCCCGCTGCCCGCGCCGCCCGGCTCCGCACACCCTTGGCCGGATCGGGGCCCGCGCCCGGAGGGGACCTGTCGGGGGTGCGCTCCCCGGGGGCAGCCTCCGCGTCCGCGTCCTGTGGCGGAGCCCGGCGCCGGGGGAGCCGGCTCTTGGTCTTCATGGCTCTGGACTGGTTGTCCCGGGAGGGGGAGGCTGGGAGGTGGCCCTCGAACTGAAATCCAGAGCACAGGACACAGTGGTCACTGGCACAGCCAGGGGACACGCAGGGCGGCCCTCCGCAGCAGCCTCGTCGCTGAGGGCAATGGCACCAGGAGCCAGTGGCAGCGACCACTGGCTGCTCGGGGACCCCAGGGTCCTTCCGTTCACACAGCCCTGAGCTGACCCCACATTGACCCCTCAGACCGGTCCCTGTTCTTGCGCCGCCTTCCCCCGGGTGACTCTGGCCCACGCCCCTCTCTGTCCCCTGAGTGCCTCCTGAGCTCAGTGACCTTTGACAATTTGCTCAGACCAACCAGAGATGTGCCCGACTCTAGCTTAGGGCGGCCCCTCGCCCGAGGCTGCACTGCCTCCTCTTTGCCCCACTGACAGGCATGGACTCCAGTCACCTCCCTCCTGTCCTGCTCTGGACGTGACACACGCAGGGACAACATCTGGGCAGGACCGCTGTGGACATGGGGCAGCTGTCGGAGGTCAGAGGTCGACAGCGGCCCCTGCAGCGGCCCGCAGTCCCACCGCGTGGATGGCCCCGGCAGGCGCTCCAGGTCCTGAGCCCCGCCACCCGTTTTCTCCCAGCCCCCACCCGGTCCTCCCGCAGCCCCACCCGGACTCACGGCCCCCGGCTTACCTGAGGATCCGCGGCCGCACGCGCCGAGGCTGCCCACGGGGGACAAGGACACGTAGCTTTAGCCGCCCCGGGCGGGGCCGCAGACGCCTGTAAATGGACCCGCTGGGCGGGGCCTGGGCGGGGCCGGGGTCGGGGTGTCGGGGGCGGGCCCGGCGGGCGGTGGCACCTGCTGGCGGGCGGGCGGCCCAGCCAAGCGCGGCACTTTCGGGACCCGGTCATTAGGTGGCCGCGCAGCCCGATCCCGCTCCTCCCGCTCCGCCCCGTAGCCTCGCCCCCTCGCCTTCCCCGCCCCGCCTCTCCGTCTCCCCACAGCCTCCTCCAACCTGCGGCCCCTGCCCCGCCCTCCACGCCCTCCCCTCCCCCCACAGCCTTCCCCGCCCCCACATCCCCCGGCAGCCGGCTGGGGTCGGCTGGAACCCGGGCGCCCGGTGCGTGGCATGGCGGAGCCCAGTCCCATTTCGCGGATGAGGAGGCTGAGCCCTTCCTGGGAGCCCGCCCTGGCAGAGGGGAAACCCCACGACTGCACGTGGCCATCGCACCTGGCCTTAGGGTTAAGGCTCAGAACACCAAGCCAGTCACAGGAGAAAAGCCATCCTGCAATACTGGGATCTGAAATGGCAGCGGCCACAGCCTTGCAGAGCAACAGCCCAGACTCCTCAGGGACTGGGGACGCGGACTCCGAGGCTGCGGGTGCTTTGGGCAGATCTCCGCTGGAGGCAGACAGCTTGGGCTCCAAACCAGGTCAGCTGCCCGCCGCTTTACTGGACTCCCGTTAAAAGGCGCTAAAAACAGCACTTTGCTCAGGAGTCACTCGGGACTGTAGCAATGTGGTGACAGGGAATCTTTGGGCCAGTCCTGGTGCGGCTGGCAGGCCTGGGCTCCACACACACTCCCAACCAGCAGGACCAGCTGGGAGCCGGGTCTCTGCTCTATCCCAGGCATCTCTGAATGGGGACTCAGAGGTCTCCTTCATGTACTCCCTGAGGGTCACACTGGTCTTGGAACTGCCCCCTTAGCCATGGTTTTGGTAGGAGGCTGTTCCCACACTCTTGGCAGCTGGGTCCTGGAGGGAGGGACCAGGAGCGAGGGCAGGGCCACCCAGGCTTTGAAAGGCTGCTTTGGAGCTGAGATTAGGGAGGTAGCCTCTGGCCTAGAGCTCGCTGGGGCTGGGCCAAAGGCAGACCACGTAAATGAAAATGCTTCTGAAATTGTTCATTGAGTGCAAAGGCTTCGGATTACAGATTTGCTTCAAGGTAGCACCAACACCACATACAAGTTCATAGTTTTCCAGGGATTATGCAAATCTTCGTGTTGGCAGGAGCGTGGGGAATTTAGGTCCGTCATGGAAAAGGGCACACAATTGCCAGAGGACCCAGGGCCACAGGCTCATGCATGGCCATGCCAGGCACCCCACTCTTGCAAGGTCGGAAAAACATGGAACAAACGCAGCAACAGAGTTTATAAATATATAACTATATTTATTTTGAATATTAAATAGTTTTTAAATTACAAGCAATTTATTGAATCACACTATGCATCAATATACAGTAAAAATCTTACAATTTAAAAATGTACACAATTTAAACTGAAAGTTCATTAACTGTTATATTGCCGTGAACCTCTCTTGACTGTGTTAAAGTACAACGGGAGACCCGGTAGGTGTGACGGCCCCATCAGTCCTCCTCTGCAGCTGGAAGCAAACAGTGGACACTTACACCAGGTCCCATCATCAAGGTCCAGCTCCACCCTCGTGAACCTGAACACTCAAACAGCACAAGTTCGAGCCACTCGAATTGATCTCAACAGGTTGTCGGTAATTCAATACTGTCAACACATCTTTAAGAATTTATTTATATACTAAAGAGAATTTCTTTTGTTAACAGCCAAGGCTTGAGCCAACCCCATTACTACTTAGGAATATTGTTTTTGAGACTTAAATCCGAAATATTTGTGTACACCCATTCTTACTTTAAGGCTACTTCTCATAAGGCTAATGTTTTGAAGCCCCCATAACTGAAGCCTAACCTTTTGAGTATAACACGTGGTTCACTTCTAAATTTCCAGATATGGGCTAGTAGCTGCTTCCCTCCCCCCGGGGCCCTCAGGACAGACATGCAATAGGTCATTACCACTACAAATACCCTATGGGAAATATGAATTAAAGGAAGAGGTTTTGGAAGGCATTTTGTGGCAGCAAGACATACAAAGACTTTTCTGAGATAAACCCATTTCTATAGAAACAATCGAGCCTGTACATTTAAAAATAGAATGAACACTGTGTTTTCAATTCAGTTTAGTTGAGGCTCTTTCACCCTTAAGATGAACAGTTTGTTACCAAGACACAGTCCAAGTCTCAGAGGGATCTGGGGGACGCTTTTTCTACACTGCCCTTTCTGGCTTATGACAGGGTCATTTAATAACACAAAATAGCATCTGCTAGGAAGGAAATGAAAGATTATTATAGTACTTAAAATATACAAACTCCACCAAAGTAAGACCAATTAAGATCTGATAGATTCTGGACTGCTACTCAAAGGAGGCCAGGAGATATCACTGTGAACCAGGTATTCTAACCGTGTCCCACGTCATCTAGAGCTGCGGTTCCCAACTTCCGGATGGGGACCAGGCTGCAGAGCTCCGCTGCCCACCCCAACTCCCCCCCAACCCCAGTCTGAGGAAAAATTGTCTTCCGTGCAATTTAGGAATGGGGTGGGGGGCCACAGAGCAGGAGGTGAGTGGCTCACGAGCTTCATCCATATGTACAGCCGCACCCCCATCACCGCCTGAGCGCTGCTTCCCACCGCCCCCCACCCCAGTCTGTGGAAAAACTGTCTTCCATGAAACCGGTCCCTGGTGCCAAAAAGGTTGGGGACTGCTGATCTAGAGAATGCCACCGGTTTATTTCATTGCACAACTGATTAGAACAAGTACATTTTGAAAACCCACTACTGTTAACCAACTTATTTGTTAAAAAAAAAAAAAAAGCATGAACAAAGCACATGCTGACATTTCAAAAATGGGCTGAAAATTTCAATCTACTTAAATTTCCTGTGTATTGCTTGAGATTTCAAAAAAACATGTTTACTCACATATTTATTATAAATATAAATCTTCCCTTCCATGCAACACCACTACTCTACCCACCCCCCAAACTCAATGTATAAAATGTTTTGGCAATTGTGAGTGATATAGACTTAAAATAAAATTGGGGAATTATGTTGTTAAAATCTCCTTAATCATAGTGAAAAATGTACAATCCCAAAATATCAATAAATTTATCCTAGGCTGTGTACGAAGACTATATATCCTATGGATCTCCTTGATTTTTACTCATTAAATCTGAACTCTGTAAGTCTATAATTTGAAAAAATGAGTATAGTCACCTCTCATTTCTCTGTCAACCAAGAGTGGCAGTTAGATGTAAAAATTCAGAAAACTCAGGAAGTCTCCATAGCAAGAAACTGTGTGACAATTTTGGCAAAATCATCTTCTAATGCCCTGTTAATTTTTTAAAAAAACATACGCATGTCACAAGAACCAGTGCTGTCTGCACAACCCAGCACACTGTGTTCACACCAGGCTGGGGGTCAGGGGACTCTTTCATTCTACATTTTCTTGCTTTGGAAAGTTATTGCTTAGTATAAAAAACTAGTGGAGCGAACCAGAACTGGTACTAAAGGTTGTAATTTGCTATATAAACTCTGGCCATGTCCACATCTGCATTTTGCACTAGAACCCGAGTTCCTCCGATTTACACCGGGCAGCCCCAGCCTGGGCCTGGAGAGCCGGCCCGAGGTTACACCGGGTCTGGAAAGCACATCAGCACCGGAAAATATCTGGGGTGAAAGGCCAGTGTGAGGGGGCCACGGGCCTGTGGACCCAGCTGGTACCAATGGGGACTCCCTCAGCACAGTATGCTGCGCCGGCCACCGGAGGCTTCCTCATGTCAGGGCAGAGCTCACCGAGGGCAGGATGATGTCAGCCTTGCGCTGTGGACACTGGTTCCTGCCAACACCATGAAGCTGCACTGGAAACATCGGTCCCTTTCAAAGCAAGAGAACTTGGTGCCTAATGCAGAAGGGAAGGGTCCGTCCAGATAAGCCCTGGGACCACACAGGGCCACCCAAGGTCCCAACCAGTCGGACGTGTCACTGCTGAGGCTCTCCGCTGTCCCTCAGCACCCTGCCCCCACAGGTGCAGGCTGTAGTGTATCTCCGAGGCTATAAAGAGACTGGCCACACCTGGATGTGACTTGGAGTGGCTCCAAGGGGAAAATTCAGCTGTGGAGATTTCTTAAAAAGCTCAAATCAACAACACCTGAAATGTACAAACAATTAAACCATCCTCAAGAACCAGAGTCCTCTGTGGAGATGCATCTTCCTCCAAGTCCTGGCTTCTGGAAGGACAGACTCACGAGAACACTGAAGCTACACAGTAGTCAGCCTCCTAGACACAGGTAGGAGGGCGAGGGCCGGGGCACCGAGTTCTGGGGCACACCGCCAGTCCATTTTTACCAAAAGGGTTTTTAAAAGTTGGGAGCTGGGGTGGGAGAATTGCACGGAGAGGCTGCAAGACCCTTCAGCTCCTCAGAGAGAAGCCTCATTTGCTGCAGAGAAACCACCTTGTAGACAAGAGACAAAAATGTGTTTGCTTCCATCAACACAACAGAGTGGTATTTCTGGACTCATTGAAAATATTTCCTATAAGAACATAAAACACTAACATTCAGAATCATTATCATTTATGAAAGAGTACCATATGTACAACTCCAACAATTCCAAGGACAGCATAACACTCAAAATATTTAAGCTTTACAGGTACCATGCAGAGCAAACTATAGAACAGAAAAAAAATCAAACTAGTGGGTAGCACCAGCTTGACCTGCCTTATTTTCCTTGAATAATTTAAGATTCTGTACAACATTGGAGACTCTTAACATTTATCCACAGTGCAATTACAGAAAGCAATTAGTGATTTCTTTAAAAATAATAAATATGGCTCACTCGTGACCATTTCCCCAGTGCGTCCTCTGCGGCGCCCGTGGAGGGACCGGGTGTACAGGTGTAGACGCAGAGAACACCCACCTGGAGCACAGACACACCGCTGCCGCGCACGGAGGTGGTGTGGGCGCTTCCCCAGAACGACCACCATGTGAGCACTTCAAGTGTGAGAGCAGCCGCGGGTGCTCGTAGCTGAGGGACACCAGCTGCTGGGACACGGCCACGCTCCCCACCGGGGCTCCCCCAGGGCCCCGCCTCGGACACAGCGCAGGGCGTCTCCCTTCTCCTGGTGCGCTCTCCCGCTCTCCCAATCTCGCCGCAGCAAATGTGGAGGGGACAGCACTGCTTGGGCTGAGGACACGGGACTGCAGCTCAGGGAGCAGCCTCCGACCTGAGAGCGCGTCGGCAGCCGCCTAGTCTTTTTCTCCGTCTTCACTGCTTCCTATTCAGGGGAGAGGAAGCAAGACGACAAAGCTGGGTTTTTAAAAACGATCATCAGACTAAGAGTTTGCATGGTCTCGGAAGTGCACTGCAGGAAGAGGAACTGAAGCTAGTGCTTGGGTCCCAGCACCTGCCCGGGCCGCCCTGGCTCCCCTTCTAGCAGCTGCACCTGCCCAACTCTCCCGCAGACACATCTGCTTGGCTCCCATGGCAGCTGGATGCCAACACTCAGCACAGGGCAAACCTGCCCTGACCACACGTCTGCCCTCGGACAGAGCGTGAGGGAACCAGTATTATCTAATCAGCACACGCGAAGCACAGTGCAAACACAAATAAAAGCTCTTTATATTTCATATTTATTATCTGATCTGTAAACTTCAAATTAAAAAATGTACCTATTAACATTTATCTTTCAATCTAGTTATGGGGAAGCGAGGGTCCGTATGTACAGACAGCACCACTTCAAATGGGCCCCGCCCAGTCCCTCCCCGCCCCCCCTGCTATGGTGCAAAGACCAACACTTAATGGCAAAACAACATTCCCAGGGGCAGAGCCAGATGCACTTGGGCTCAATTCCAAACTCACAGGTCACGTGCTCACAGGAGCATGTGCCTCCGAAGAGCAGCTTCCCTCTGGGAAGGAGGTGGGGAGGTTGGGGGAGGAAGACTAGCAGCAAAAGGGAGAACAGGGGGACACACGGAAGAGGGAGAATTCCACCCTGAGGACATCCTAGTGACCCAGAGCTGTGGTGCCACGCGCTTGCTCCTGCCTGCAGGGCTAAGCCGTAACGAGCCTGGAGAGTGACCGAGGGCGGGGACGTGGCCCCTGGAGCATACTGTCACGATTGTGGCTGTTTGACAAAAACTAATCTGTAATCTACTCAAGCAAACACGATGGACACATCAGCTCCAGGATTTCAGGGCATGTCCTCCCACCCCACGCCCCAGGCCAGCACACACGCGCCTCTCACCTCCTTGCTCAATGTCCGAGTCGGTCAGGTGCGTGAGAGAGAAGCTGGCGATGTTGGCGGGGGAGATGGAGAACCTGGAGTAGGGCGCCACGTGGGGCCAGCTCTGCTCTGCGCCCCGGGCTGGCGGCGGAGGCGAGAAGTATTTTGACGTTTGCAGAGAAGGCTTGGAGCAGAGAAGGTTACTTGTCTTTGACATAAAAGGGTCTGGGGAGAAGTCATCGTCCCATTCAAAGCCTCCACCTAGAAATAAAAAAAACAGAAAACCCTCCCTTTATCACTGCGCGATAAAGAAGAGAGGGAGCGCGAAGGCACAGGTGTGCTCAGCTGACAGATGGCAGAGCTGCTCTCAGTGTCGGGAAGGCATCATTTAAAGCAACAGGCGACATTATCCTCAAAAACTGTTTACATTATTCAAAGCTCCATTTTTCAGTTTATTTTAAAACTAATCAGTGAAGTGAAATACCTTCTTCATCCGTGGAGCTTTCGGAATTTATGCACCTGCTCAGGTAGGGTGGGCCTGAGGACGGTGCTGGGCTGCTCAGCTCAGGGCCACGTGCCTCTCCTCCGCAGGGCCCCAGCTCTTTGGTTGGAGTCTCCTGAAAAGCCAAACAGAAACTATAAGCAAAGGCCTGCTCAAGGGAACTGGCCAGGGTAACCACACCCGAGGCCAGCAGGTGCATCTGACTGCTACCTGTGAAGTATGCATCTTAGGACAAGGCTGGCTCCGGGCTTGGGTGGGGTAGAACAGACACGAAGCCCTGTCTCCCCCTCTGCTTGCAGCTCTGACACCTGGGCATGCAGGAAGCTGCTCTCTCAGGCCTTGGAGAAGTAAACAGCAGCAGGCAGACTGGAGAAGAACGCCGGAATTCAAAGCACCACCAAACCAGCACTGAGTCTGCCACTTTTCCCTCACACATCCACTGGCCTGGACTCAACCAAGCCCCAAATTCAAAGGGGGCGCTGGTTGTGGACAAGGAGTTCTAGGAGAAGCCTTTGGTTCTGGTTCTAGGAGCAGAAAGGGGGCCTTCTGACGCTCAGGAAGAGGATGAACCTCCAGGTTATTTTGTTTTCCTCTCTCAGGTCTCTCCCAGCCCCAAGCATCCCAGACGACAGGTGCCTGCAATCCTGAGGGAGCAAAGCCCCCTCTCCCCCAGAAGACTATGATCTCAAGAATGAGGGGCACCCCTGCTGCTTTCTTTGCCCTCCACAGCCAACCGTCCCACCACTTGGCTGCAGAAGACCAAAAAGGGAAGGCCCAAAGCATCGAAGTACCAGGGACCTTGCAGAGAGGGAGGAGCTGGTGAGGAACTCCGGGGGCTCACCCCTGAGCCAGGCATGGTAGATTTGACCCCCAAAACACACCAGTGCCTTGAAAAGTGAACTACAAGGGAGACCACCACCAAGCTCCAGCCTGGCCAGTGGGGGGGACACATGTGCGTGGGTTTGAATGAGCACAACGAAGGCTGTCAAAGGGGAACTGACACTGAAACCACAACCCACAGAAGGCTGGCTGGAACTTGTGGCCTGAACCCACCTGGTCGAGCCTGCTAAGACAAAAATAACATCTCCGTAGAATTTAAACAAGACAGAATCACGTAACATGATGTGAGGCTATGAAATCTAAAATTACTTAGCATACAAAGAACCAGGAAACCTCAATTCACAGGGGAAAAGACAATCCACAGATGCCAATGTCAAAGAGCCACAGATGCTGGAATTACCTGAAAAAGACTATTATAAAAATGCTCTTACAAGTAAAGGCACTCTTAAAATAAATGGAAATATACAAAGTCTTAGCAAAAGAATAGAGGATGAAAAGAATGACAAAATGCAAATTTCACAGTAGAAAAATACAATAACTAAAATTCAGAAACTCACTAGATGGACTCAATAGAAGAATGGAGAAGACAGAGGAATTAGTGAATTTGAATATAGAGCAACAGAAATTATCCAATCTAAACAACAGCGAGAAAAAAAATTGGAGGAGAAAGGAACAGAGTCTCAGGCCCTGTGGGACAACACCAAAAAGTCTAACACTGGAGTCCCAGGAGGTGCGAGACAGAATGTGGTGCAGAACAAGCACTGGAAGAAATAATGGCTGAAAACTTCTCAAATTTGTTGCAAGATGTAAAACCGCAGATTCAAGAAGCTCAGCAAACTGGAAATGGGATAAACACAAAGAAATCCATGCCCAGATGCATCATAATCAAACTGCTCAAAGCTAAGGACAAAGAAAAAAATCTGGCAAACAGCCAGAGATAAAACACATATTACACAAACTGAACATCCCAAATCTGAAAATCCCAAACCCAAAATGCTCCAGAATCTGAAACCTTTTGAGTGCCGACATGATGCTTAAAGGAAATGCTCACTGGAGCATTTGGGATATTGAATTTTCAGATTTGGGATGCTCAGCGGGTAAGTATAATGCAAATATTCCAAAATCTGAAAAAATCCAAAATCCAAAACACTTTTTGGTCCCAAGAATTTCAAATAAGGAATACTCAACCTGTACTTCTAGGGGAATAATGATTTGAGTGCAAATTTCTCATGAGAAACCATGAACGCCAGAAGGAAGCAATACATTTTTACAATCCTGAAAGAACTGTCAGCTCAGAATTCTATATTCAGAGAATGTATCCTTCAGGAATGAGTGTGAAATAAAGACAGTATCAGGTGAAAAAAAAAACCTAAGAATTTGTTTTTTTTTTTAAAAAAGAACAAAAGAAAAGGAGCCAGGTGCAGTGGCACACACCTATAATCCCAGCTACCAGCTACTCAGGAGGCCGTGTCAGGAGGTTTGCTTGAGCCCAGGAGTTCAAGATCAGCCTGGGCAACATAGTGAGCCCCATGCCCCCCTACACCCAGAAAAAAGAACACAAAGAAAAGCTAAACAGACTTCTTCAATTAGAAGGGAAATGATACCAGAAAAAAATCTGCAACATCAATAATGAACAAAGAACAACAGAAGTACCGTCAGCTCTCCATATTTAA
>CAUYSK010009272.1:0-19351 GCA_963575035.1 Avahi laniger
AGGCTAATTAAATACAATCCAGCAATCTTGCTACTGGGTATCTCCCCAAAGGAAAAGAAGTCTTTTTTATCAAAAAGACACCTGCACTTGAATGTTTATTCCAGCACAATTCAGAAGAGCAAAGATGTGGAATCAACCCAAGTGCTCATTGAGTCATCAGTAGATAAATAAAATACGGTAGTTGTATACCAAGGAGTACTACTCAGCCATAAAAAAGAATGAATTAATGCCTTTTGCAACAATTTTGATGGAACTGGAGACAATTCTCCTAAGTGAAGTATTTCAAGAATGGAAAAACAAACACCACATGTACTTGCTATTAAACTAGAACTAACCAATAAGCACATATGTGCACAGAGGAATTTAAAACTGAGTGGAAATCAAGTAGGGGGGAGGAGGGAGGAGTGAATGGACAAAAACCTACCTAATGGATACAATGAACACTATGTTGGTGATGGGCACACTTATAGCCATGAACCAAGCATTAGAAAATCAATCCATGTAACCAAAAATATTTATATCCCCTTAATGCTATGAAATTAAAAAAATAATAATTTATCGATACACAATCTTAAGTATAGAAAAATTATAATTTTCTGAGGTTATACTGGAAGTTAATATTAAAGATTACTCTGCCTCATCCTGACCTCACTTTTTTCACTGAAATGTGAAGCAGATATCCAAAAAAACAATGTTGGTAATAATAATTATGACAAATATCATACAAAAAATCAATTTGTCATATCAAATGATCAAAGAAATTACACAGAATATATAAAGGTAAGTTGTAAGTGCATAATATACATGTATGTATGGATTAATGGGTGAATTAAATGAATGGATGGATGGGTTTGATGAGTCTGAGCCAGACTGCTTTTTTTTACTGTAGGATAAATAGCCAAAGTCTGCATTATTTAACCTTTGAAGAGATTGAAAATTTAGCATTTTCTCTATGCTTCATAGGTGAAATGGGAAGCCAGATGCAATCCTTACCAGGCTAGTCTCATCATAAAATGAGAATCCATAAACCACTCTTGACAGGAATGAATCTTTTACCAAATCCAAAGTTTTCCTAGCTGCATTTCACTGGCCTATCTCCTGCTATTTCAGAAACACTGTAACCAACACAAGGAGCCATTATAACACTTGGTGCAGTACAAGTAAATACCCATAATGATATGCATTCCATTAGTATCTAACACATTCTGCCTCCTGCATAATGGTAAACAACATTTGTTCCTTCTAATCCTAATTAACTACAAATAACTTCATTTCTGGAGGAAGGTATTTAGATACAAGTGAAATCAATTACAGTATCTGAAACACAGAAAACTATGCATTGGGAATAATTTTTTTTATACTGTTAAAGAAAGACATATTGAGGAAAGGAATTCAGGAGCATCTACCTTGGTCTACCTGGACAAAGGAATTACTATTCTCTCTAGTGCTCCCTCTGTGTCATGCGCATTACCTGCTATACTAGCTTGTGGTGCCAGTAAGCCATGTTCTCTTTTACTTGCACTACCTCTCATCATAACATTCATAAATAGTAAGTATGTAAGTTTTAAATATTTATGGATGAAATAAGGACTTCTTTTAAAAATCACAATACTATTCTCGACTTAAGAAAAATTAACATCAATTTCTTAATATCATTAAATACCTATTCACTGCTCAGATCTCTCTTTTCCCCTCCCTCCCTCTCCTCTATTCATTTTTCACTTGTATGTTGAAATAAGGATTTAAAATGTTCATATGTTACACTAGATCAACAATGTGTTACTATGTCATTTCAGCGTCTTTTAATCTCCTTTTCTCTCATTTCAATTTATTTATTATAGAAACCATATCATTCATCTTGTAGAGGTCCTCAATATTGGTATTTTACTGATCACAACCCTATGCGTCATGTAACATATTCCTATCCCTCTACAGTTTCTGTAAATTTATACTAATTTTTATATTTCCTATAGATGTAGGGGCTTAATCAGATTCAGGCTTGATTTTTTTTTTTTTTTTAGGATGCTATCTCTTTTTAATATTCAAGTATTTGGGCTTCACATGCCATATTATAAGGGAATCATTTTGTTTATTTTTCATGTCTACTTTATCTTTAAATTTTTCAAAAGACCATGGAAAGGATAGGCACACTCTGACAGTGACATCTACATCTCCTCATATGATGAAGGATCATCTGTCCTAAACTCTGAGTCAAACTCTAACTTCAGCACAACAGCTGGCCAACCATATGCCAATCCCAAGCTCTCGAAAGTCTTAATATTGGCTGGGCATGGTGGCTGACGCCTGTAATCCTAGCACTCTGGGAGGCCAAGACAGGAGGATTGCTTGAGCTCAGGAGTTCAAAAACAGCCTGAGCAAGAGTGAGACCCTCTCTACTAAAAATAGAAAAATTAGACAGGCATCGTGACATGTATCTGTAGTCCCAGAGACTCAGAAAGCTGAGGAAGGAAGATCGCTTGAGCCCAGGAATTTGAGGTTGCAGTTAGCTACAATGATGCCACTGCACTCTACCTGGAGCAACAGAATGAGACTGTCTCAAAAAAAAAAAAAAAAAAGTCTTAGTACTAAAATTAGGTGATGGTTACATACCCTCTTTTCTCATTGTGTGTGTTGTTCCAGCAAAGGCCCTTAGTAAAGATCCTTTCAATTCATTAGATAAGTTCTTATAAAAAATGGTCTTGACCTTGAAATTTTGCTCACAGAAGATACATAACTCTAGGACTTGGGACCTCCTCCAGACTTCGATCTGTCACAAAGAGGACCTATTGTTCTTAAAATTACATATCTAAGAGGAAACACTACATATTCTCAAAACAAAGAAAGTTTTGGGCAGAGTGATATCAGCAAAATGGTGGAGGAGAAGGCCATAGATCCTTCTTCCCCTCAGAAACACACTGATTCAGCAATAACTCATGAACGAATATTCTTTGTAATAAATAAAAATTTAACTGAAAGATTCCTACACCCAAGAGGATGTGAAACCAGACTCACTGAAGCCAGCAGGAAGATTTAGGACATCATCTCACAAGAGAACCTGTCCCTACTACAGTGTCATATAATCAGGAAAAGATTCCCTAGTGCCTGACTTCACCTGTGGGAAGGAGAGGGGGTTGTGTGTGCATCCAACATCCCAATTTTTCCAAGGAGGCTCTGTCAAAATCTGGCTTTTGTCTCGCCAGTCTTGGAGCTCTAATTAGTCCAGCACAGTCTAGTCAGCTGAGGGACAATAGAGATGGTAGCTAGGACTACCAGAGGCTATTGATCCTCCAAGCTGCTCAACATAGAACAAATAGATGAAAAAAATCCTAGCTTTCAGCTTCCCTCAGGGAAGGGAAGGGTTGACTCATACATCCAGTGCCCTAACTTCTCCAGGGCTACACAAAAAACTAGTATCTACTTCTCCAATCCTAAAGCTCCAGTAGACCTGGCATAGTCTAGCCACCTGAGGCAGAATGGAGGCAGCAGCTTGGACTGATAGATGTTATATCCCCCCACTCCACCTCAGCACAGAGCAAGTGGACAAAAACCACTATGTGATTCTCCCTGGGGAGGGAAAAGTTTGGTAAAAGCCCCCAAAATCTCTGGGATGAATTATAAGGGGGTGCTTCTCCTATACAAGACCAGTCCCTGAAGGCTTGGAGAAGTGACTGCTTTGTATAATGTATAGACACCAACACAGGAAGTCAAGGAAAATGAAGAATCAAGCAAAGCCATACCAAATAAAGGAAAAAGATAAATCTCTAGAGACTGACCTAATATAACAAAGATATATGATTCAACAGACAAAGAATTAAAAATAGTCCTGATAAAGATGCTCACCAAGGTCAAGAGAATGATGTTGGAACAAAATGAAAATTTCAACAAAAACATCAAAAATATTTAAAAGTAGCAATCAGAAATAATGAAACTGAAAAACATAATAACTGAAATAAAAAATTTGCTGGAGGGGTACGGTAGCAGACTAGATCAATCAGAATAAAGGATCAGCAAACTCAAAGACAGGGCACTGGAAATAATTTAGTCAGAGAATCGAAAAGAAAAAGAGAATGAAAAAGAGTGAAGAAAGATTAAGGGAATTATGGGACATCATCAAGAGGCAAATATATGCATATGGGTATTTCACAGGGAGAAGAGAGAGAGAAAAAACAGGGAAACTTATTCAAAGAAATAATGACTGAATACTTACTAAATCTGGGGAAGGAAATTGACATCCAGATCAAAGAAGCCCAAAAGCTACCAAGTAAGATGAACCAGACTCAGACACATTATAAGCAAATTGCCAAAAGTCAAAAACTAAGAGAGAATTTTAAAAGTATCAAAAGAAAGGCAAATGTTCACATACAAGGAACATTTATGAAGCTATCAAAGAATTTTTCAGCAGAAACGTTACATGCCAGAAGGGAATGAGATTATATATTCAAAGTGCTGGGGGAAAAAAATGCTAATCAAAAATACTATATCCAGCAAAACACTCCTGCAAAAACAAAGGAGAGATAGAGACTTTCCCAGATAAACAAAAGCTAGGAAGTTCATCATCACCAGGCCTGCCTTAAAAGAAATGCTAAATAGAGTTCTTCAGGTTGAAACAAAAGGATGCTACATAGGCTAGCATAAGAAAGCATGAAACTCATTGGTAAAGGTAAATATATAGACAAATATAGAATACTGTATTTGCATGATGGTGGTGGCTAAATCACTTTTAATTCTAGAATAAAAGTTAAAATACAAAAGTATTAAAAATAACTATAACTAAAAAAGTATTAAAAGATATACAATATGAATAGATTTAAATTATGGCATCAACATAAAGTATGGGGAGAGAGAGAGGTTAAAGTGTAGAGTTTTTCTATGTAATTGAACTCTTATAATTCAGTAGTAAAACAACTAATAACCAAATTTAAAAGTGGGCTAAGAACTTGAATAGACATTTTTCCAAAGAAGACATACAAATGGCCAACAGGTACAAGAAAAATGCTCAACCATAACTAAAAATCAGGAAAATGCGAATTAAACCCACAGTGAAATGTTACCTCACAACTCTTGGGATGGCTATTACCAAAGAAAGAAAAGACAAGTGTTGGTGAGGATGCAGAGAAATTGAATCTCTTGTACCCTCTTGGTAGGAATGCAAAATGGTACAGTTGCTATGAAAAACAGTATGGCATTTCCTCCAAAAATTAAAATGGAACAACCATATGATCCAGCAACTCCACCTCTTGGTATTTGTCCAAAAGAATTGAAATCAGACTCTTGAAGAGATATTAGCACTGCTTTGTTCATTGTAGCACTGCATATGATAGTCAGGGTAGGGAGACAAGCTAGATGTCCACTGGCATGTGAATGAATAAAGAAAATGTGGTATATGCACACATGGAATACCATTCAGATTCTGAAATATCTGACAACATGGATGAAACTGGAGGACTAGGTGAAAGAAGCCAGTCACGTAAAGACAAATACTGCATGATTCCACTTGTATAATGTATTTAAAATAATCAAATTCATAAAATCAGAGTGGAATGGTGATTGCCAGGAGCCTGGGACAGGGGGAAAGAGTGAATTATTAATCAACAAGCATAAAGTTTCAGTCAAGCAAGATCAATAAGTTCTAAAAATCTGTAGTACAACACAGTATCTCTACTCAATAATATGTATTGTACATTTAAAAATTTGTTCCTGTCCTTACTGCGATAAAAATTTTTTAGAAATTTTTTAAAAAAGAACATTTTCTGGCAAGTGATTTTCTGTCTCCACTATATAGTGAAATAGTGGGCAACTCTATTTGATAAACAGTCTCAAGATACAGGATTTAATATAAGAACCACAAAATTTCATGGAAGGGGGTCACAGTAAGGCTAGAAAATTAGTTTTTTTCACAAAGGTTACTTGATATCCTTAAAACAACATTGTGAGTGAGGTATCATCACCTTCATACATTAGATGAGGAAACCGAGGCTCAGTTAACTTATCCAGGATCATAAAAATATCTTTCCTTTACACCACATGGTATGTAATCAATATTCAAATTAGCAATAGCTGTCCAAGGTAAGACAATGGCATTAAAAAAAAGATATTTCAAAAATCTGCAAAGGACTTGCTATAAGGAATATTCTTTCTAAAACTGGTACAGCAACCTTTTGGGAGCAAAGAAAAAGGAAAAAGAAAAATTCTGCATACTTAGCTGGACCTAGGAGATTGGCAGAGCACCCTGGGGGGTAATTTTCTCCTAGTGACGGCAATGCAAAGTGCTGGTACTGCAGAAGTAAGACACAGCTTGTCCTGTTTTTGGCTTCAAAGCCATAAGCTTGTTCCTTGCTAAGCTGTTTATCTATCCTAGCCCCATTCTCTTATTTGGTGTCAGAGTACTTTTATGTAAACATCTTTCTTCTTTCTATTCAGCAATATTTTTTAAATACCAGAGTATACTTGGTGTTAGGATTTAGTTAAAAACATAGATTTTCTAATTTTATTTGCTTATCTCTGTAAACTTTCCTGCTAGGTAGCAACACTACCTAGTAGAAACACTATCTAGTCCCAGATGTCTTCTGACTTTCTTAAAACTGGACAATAGGGAGGACCATGAGTCAGGATGTGTCATTTTGTGCTCTTTTAAGATGATTTGAACCATTGCCAATTCTTTTAGCAGATTCTCCATAAAAGGAACTAGTTTATATAGGCAATATATGATTTTGTTGTAACCATCTTTTCCAAACCCATCTTTTTCAAATCAGTTTCTTCCCTCCATTCATTCAGCCAATTCAATTATGTGACCACCCATTCATTATTCATTTATTCATTCAACAAATATCTGTTAGGTTCCTATTCTATGTTAGGCACAACTATCGAATTGTTCCCTACATTTCTCATCTTATCTGCTCCCTTTCCGACTGCTTTATTTTTTTCTTGTTCCACCCAAACTCTGGATCCACCTCAAAAATCTTACACCTCTATATTACCACCTCCAGTGCCTTGCATGAAGTGGGCTTTCAGTATTTACTGGTTGGTTGATAAGAAAAATTTAGAGAACAAGTAGTAGGACATCATGGTGATTAAACAAATGGGAAAAGATTATTAAAGGTTTTGGAAGTGAAGTGGGAAGAGGATTACTTAATCTGGCCAAATTTCTAGGAATATACACTTGAAATAGCGGTATATAACTTAGACTCCACAAAACATAAGAGATGGAAGGAGGAAATTTATTTCTTTATAAGACAAGTAGCTTTCCAGAGGCTAAGCTGATGGTGGTGATTGTATTTCCTAAATGGATTTATATTCAAAATGATAGAGATTGGTAGTATGCAATAATTCCTTTGCTATATGTTAAGTGATATGGTTTTATTAAAACAGTCCCACCTGGATCATGGTCTTGCCAGGATTCACTAGATAATATTAATAGAAACAGATTTTAGATTGAGATGGACCTTAGTTTAAGTCCAAACTAACACTTTTTACCTGTGTGACCTTGGACAAGTTATTAATCTCTTTGAACCTTTGTTCATTTACATCCTCATTTACATAGTAAGAAAAATAAAACACTTCTCTATAGAGTTTTAGAAAATTAAATGAGTTACATGTTAAATTTTTAACCCTGCCCCTAGCATCCAGTAAATATTTCATTGTAGTAGATATATGTAGTACCATCATGTGGATTCCTATATAACCATCACATGGATTTGATATTTCTGATCAACATTCTCAGGTATTTCTTCTTTGTGTCATACATTTCTACTTCTGCTTTTTAAATGGGAAAGGTCATCATTAATATTAAATGTGTACCAGCTTCAGTTTTCAAGGATATAAAATTTTACTAATATATTCCATCTTTAAAAGAAATCCAAAACTGCTTACTATATTGGTGATGAGTATTCAATCTAGCAGGGGCTCCTTCTAAAAAAGTCCCTGGGCTTCATTTATTAAATTAATCACTTCCCCTATTGGCTTTACTGCACAATAGGCAAATAACCCTGCACAAGGTAATTCTGTATGCTCAAACAATTAATTTTTAATGTACAGGTTTTGACCAAAAGATAATAAAATATGAATTAAATGAATTTGGACATAAGCCAATCATGAAAGGAATTTTTTTTAAAGTAATCCAGAGGCCAGCTAGGGTCACCCTACCCCTTAAAATCAAGACAAGACTTGGTTAAACCCCATGCCATATCAGTGGGAAACCCAACACTCTTTAAGATTACTGAAAATGGTCAGAAGCCTAGGTTCTTATGGTCACCTAGGTTTCCAAATATCTACTTCTACAAAAGCTGTTGGATTTATGAATAATGTCATCATGACACTCATTTTGTTACCTTCTTCCAACTTTATATTGAACCAAACTTAAAACTTGGCCTCTTCTTTTGATTTCTACAAACTCCTCACAAAAAACATTTTTGTATAGAGCTGACTTTACTGAAGATTTGGAGATAGGGACAAGAAAGGAGGTGTTTAAGTATCACACTAATGCAAACAGAATTAAAATTGATTATGAGTGAAATCTTCCCAAAGTTCTTTTCTTGAGTCTACTACTATAGGCTGTTCACTCTCTGCTGTGCTCCATCTAGTTCAAGCCCCAGTCTCCACCCAATTTTTTTTTTTATTTCAGCATATTATGGGGGTACAGAAATTTAGGTTATGCATGTTGCCCTTGCCCCCCCCACCCAATTTTTTAACATTTCATATCCTTCCTGGTTCTCTCACTCCCTCTTAGAATGTCCGTGTAATACAACAATTTTTCTTACTATTTATTTAGCATTTTGGTTCTATTATTTCTAAATTTAGTACCAAGTCTATATTATGTTGAATGAATCCCAAATTGACCATGTGTTAAACATAAAAAATGGCCAGTCTGTTCTCTTGGCAACACTGAAGACCAGCAGAAACCTTAAGGATTCCTTTACCAGGATCTTCTCTCTTAAAAATTTCTAATATTAAATAGTGATCTCTCCTTGTTAGGCAAGTACACAAAGAATTAAATGGGAAGTGAGCCAAATAAGCAAAATAAAGCCAAGAACAGAGGATAATGTAATGGAGGAGTTAGAAGAGTGCTCTAACTTCTGCAGAAGTTAGAAGAGTGATCACAGAGAGTATGTGGGATCCCTCATTGAGACTGATGTGGAGAAATTTTTATGCCTTTCTCCAATACGATACTCATGTGAGATGTGAACATTTTATTGGTCCTAGACACATAAATCTGCTTTCAAGTTTCATTTACACCAGTACAAAGTCCTATGACCTTGAACAAATACCACCACCCCCCAAATCTCATGTTAAAATAGAAATTAGTTCCAGCTACATTACTGGGCTGTTGTGAGGAACAGGTGGAAGAAGGAATGGATAGGAGTTTTATAAACAGAGAGACATAATTGAAGACATTTCTTTAACTTTTTAAAATATGGAGACCCATGAAAGGTACACAAACTTTTTGAAAAAGACAGAATGATCAACTCTAAAAATTTGTAGATATATGGCAATCATGCACTAGTTCTTGCAGCAATGTGTTAGCAAATAATCATGTTAAATGCTTTCTTGGTACATGGTACAGAAACCAGAATGTAAAGAAAGAGAAATATCAAAGTAAAGGAACTACCAGGAGAGTCCAGCTTGCATTAACCAAAGAGAGTGATGGACAAATAGAATACCAATTATTGCATTTACAACAAGGTGTGTTCCTTTCATTCAGCCTAGAGCATCCATTCTATTGTGATAAGCATGTTCTCTTTCAATATGCAGAGATCCATGGGGAGGCAAGTTACAGATACAAATTTCATGGTGTGAGACCAGAGTACAGAAATTAATTATATGATTCTTGCTTTGGTTGGTGCCAGATAAATGATAGCCCAAAATATCCATTGCTTACAATGGGAGCATACATGCATCTGGTATCAAGTGCTCATGTTAAGTGTCAAAATATGCTTTTATTTTAACCTTAGAGATTGTTTACATGGATAGAGTACCTATTTCTCTGACCTTTTTTTTCCTACATTATCAAAGTTAAGCAACCACTTCTCTTTGCTATTTTCCAAAACATGTAAATACTTTCATTCAAGGCTCGTACCTTGACCATTCAATCTTATTAAACTGATTTCACGTATTTCTGAAGGAATCCACTGGTACTACAATCCAAAGTTATTATTTCATTCTCCCAGGTCTATATATTATTCCCCTTAACTCTAAGTCATTTGAGAGGCACCTCACTGTTATGACTTCCCTTCCCCCTTACAGACAATTAAATATAGATGGAAATGTCAGCTTGCCTATTATACTACCATCCACTTCCTCTCCAGGGTAGAAATTCACCTTCACTTGTCTTTTGAAAAACCTAAGGGACCTCCCTCAGGCACTGAACAGCAGGCTAAAAATAGTCTTCACCCCAAACCAGAAAGTCCCTCAGTAATAGCAAGGTATAAATCATAAAGACCTCTAGAGGTTGGCCTCCAGAGCTTAAAAATAAACTTCTAAGAAGTAGCGATAAAGAGACTAAGCTTGAGTTTAATTCTCCTAGTCCTCTCCTTACGTTGCTCAAGATATTTCAAAATGGCACAACTTTTAATGAACACTGTAGAAGTAGGAAAATATTAAGCAATGTACATTTCTGAGTACCTACTATTTGTCAGTTCTCATAACAGGTGAGCAAGATTAAGTTAAGGTCGTGGTCATGGTTCTCAAGGGTAGGAGACAGAAGAAATAAACCAACAACTATAATAGAGGGTAAAAAACACTTTTTAAAAAAAAAGAGTAGCGACTACCCCTTCTGCCTACTCTAATTCCTTGTGAAGAACTCACCCCTCCCTAGCAGCAGCAAAGGATGAAAAATGTAATCAAGGCTATGGACTCCATTTTTTCTCTGTTCTTGGGCTTTCTCCACTTAGTGATGGCACCAGCTAGAACAACAGAGGCCATGTGAATTCACAAATATTTAATTTATTTACCCTAGTTATAACAACATCAGCAGAAAAAGACAGAAGATCGGCAATATTTCTAAAATTTCCTATTTCAGATGCTTCATTCAACCATATACTTAACACCCAAGGACATTCCTCTTTGGCTTACCCTTTGTGTACTACACAAAACCTTCCAAAACTACTTCTCTTAATTAGATAGTTAGTGAGATCATTGCTTTTTTAGCCTCTTACTAGAGTTGTTTGCATTTGGCTTTTCTCAGTATATCATAAAATGAGGAGGAGCCAGAGCAACTAGGAGAGAAACCTATAAATTTCAGTCCCCTTTGGATTCTCTGCTCCCTTAGGTTGAACACAGTGCTGCCCTTGGCTCATCTGATGCATAAGGCCACAAAATTGCAAGCACTCAATAATCTTACCCTTACCATCTTTGTTTCTCCAAGTGACCACCAAGAATTCACTAATTTAGCATTTCTATTTTGACATCACATACATTTTCCTCCTCTTGTATAATATATTTATTTTTAAATCAATTCTACCCAATGTAAGGGACTGTGGAAAATGAAGGAGAGACATCTACCCCAGTCTAGGAAGAGTACTGGGAGAAAATAGCCAAGATGAGTGTGGAAAGATGGTGACACCTGGCTAGTTAGGGAGGAATAGGAAGAGACATCAGGAAGAGAGGTGCAACAGGGACAAGACCCAGAAGGGTGGGAAAATGTGATTCCTTGAGGGAAGCACTAGGTTAGTAAAAATGGAGTACCTGGGACATGTGAGAGAAGGTCGAATGAAGAGGGTATTAACAAACTCAGAAGCCAATTAATGAAGAGAATGTGAAATAGTTGGTCCAGCTACTTGTGTCTATTAATCACCACAAAGGCGATGACTGTGGATTTCTCGCTTGCAACCTCTCGCAACCTCTATAACAAGGCACAGCACATAGTAGAAACTATATTGAATGAATGCGTAAATGAATGAATGAACAAATGAATATAGCTTTTCCTTTATATATAGCGGTCTTATATGTAACAGTCCCAGTTTGTAAGTTCTATCAAGGGAAAAGTGAGAAACAGTGCTAATAGGTATCTAGACACACATGGCATTTTGAATGCTCAAAATTTTTCTTACCTGGGCTGAGTATGTAGCTAGAACAGAAGCTCCAGTGGCACAACATTAGCATATGGTACTTACATGTAGCTAGTGCAGAGGTCCACAACTTTGGGGGAATACTGGAATCATGTGAGGAGCTTTTATAATGCTAAAGCCCAATTCCCAATTAAATCAGCATCTCTGGGGATGGAATCTAGCAGATTTTTTTAAAATCTCCAGGTGGTTCCAATATGCAGCCACAACTGAAAACTCCTGAGCTTGTGCATGATCATCATCCAGGGTTTACAACAGGTGATTTTAATCTTTGGTATATGGGGGAATCAGCTGGAGATGGTTTTTCATAAACCATATGTTTAATCTGACCACTGATTCAGAAGGGATAGGAAGGATCCCCACCATGTGCTCTCTGAAAAAGCCCACCAGGGGATTCTGCTGGATGCCAAAGTTTGAGAAGGTTATCTTTAGAAAAGGAATAGTGAGTTTTGGCAAATACTCAAGGTCCCCTAAAGGTAGGATGAGAAAGGAAATCTCCCTATCCTTCATCATAAGTCAGAGATTGTGTAGGAATGAAGATAAAAGGTGACACGAGACAAATGATTAAAAGTATCTCTTCATCAGAGAAGTGAGTGTGCTCATCTACCTAGGCATGTGACTTGTTTCCTGGGGAACACATCAAGAGTTGGGGCCACCTATTGGGCTTCATGTATAAACCTAATGCTTGATCATCAACTTGACTTATTTACATCCGCACACAGTGGGCAGTGGCGAGGAGGGCCCCCGAGTCCTACAATGAGGGCTCCTGGGCAGCATTATTCACACTAAGGGAGTCTACATTGCATATCACCTGTTCCTGCATTGCTGACTGTGAGCATTGTTCTTTCTTTAATTAAACCCCTTGGGTGAAAGGCTCATTCCAATCAGAAAAAATTCTGAAATGCTCTGCGGAGATAAACAGATTAAAGAGAAGAAATATAGGGTCAGCCAATTATTTGATAAAAAAGTAGGAAGCAGGAGCTATCACGTACCTCTTTTTAAAAGAACATGAAGCAGGGGAGTAAAAAAATCCTAATAGTCATCTGCATTGTCTTCTCCACAAGGCACAAGATTTTTACATTTTTTGCAAAGCCTTTGAAGAGAGAATCAATGAGCTTCATTGCAGCTCAGAGACAAGAGTTTCTCAGACTGTCAAGGAAAGAAAAGGCGGCATTCATCAGTATTAAATTGAGTGTTTTCTCTTATCAAAGTTAGTATGCATTCACTTGTCTTGATAACACTGCACTTATTGGCTTGTTTACTGTTATTAACTGAATGAAAATGAATGCACATCTAGAAGTTAATTTTTATGTAATAATGTATTCTTAATTTCTCATCTTTTATCATAGAAAATTAGTCTGGAGTTGAATTGTTCTTATTTATAATAATTATTAATGAAATCTACCTTTCATATCTATGTATACAGTACCATTGAATCAAGCTGTTTTTCCAGTTTTAAGACAAATAGTTTTATGCTCAGGACCTGTAAGCCTGTCCCACATTAGAATAATTAATGAGTCTATGATGCCTGTCACTGGTTCACATTTTCTCAGAAGAAATAACTGTGTCTTGCTGACTGTCCTAATACACACTTCTATCTACTTCACAGTCCTGTTATTTCTAACGTCAATAATTAATGTGTGCCGTACTTAATGAGGATTTACTCAAAGGGGAACAGCAGCCTCTTAGACTTTAAGAATCCCAGCCAAAGCGGCAGTAGTTGATGTGCTGTAGCAACGTCATACACAGGCCAAACAGGGAAAAGGAGAGAAAAAAAGATTTGCATACTAAGTCTGATGAGAAAAAATGCTCAATTTAATATTAATGAATGCCAAATTGTTTCTTTTTTTAACAATCTGAGAAGAAAGTAATATAAATAATAAAAGCTATTTTATTGAACTATGGTGATAGATTGGCATTTTGCTAAGTGTTTTACATAGGTTATCTTAGTCTTAATCTTTTAATAATCTTATAGGGTAGGTGTCTTATTCCATTTTGTGCTGTTATGTATGCTAGAATGCCTTAGACTGGATAATGTATGAAGAACAGAAATTTATTCTCTCGCAGTTTTGGAGGCCGGGAAGTCCAAGGTCAAGTCACCAGTATCTGATAAGGATCTTCTTGCTGTGTCCTCACATGACAGAAAGCAGAAGGGTAAGAGATAAACACTGTGTGCTCACATGACAGAAGAGTGGAAGAGGGAGAATGCACTCCCATAAGCCTTTTTTACAGCAGCGTTAATTCATTCAAGCCCCATCTCCCCAACACTGCCGTATTGGGGACCAAGTTTCCAACATATGAATTGGGGGAACACATTCATCATTCATACCACAGCAGTAGGTAACATTTTCTTCTCTTATTCACAGAGAAGAAAATCAAGTCATAAAGAGAGTGAGCCGCATGTCTAAGGTTACAGATGAAAGCAAATGGACAAGCTGTGATTGGAACTTGGGCTAACTAAAAATTTTCATGGGGATGTCCTAAAAAATGTTCATGCCACTCAGGGGGAGAAGGCTAGTACTCACTCCAGAATTTACCTTCCCATGCCATATCTCATTTTGAATAAAATCAGTGTCATTAATAACTGTATTCTTCAATTACTGAATTTGTTAAGTATTTTCTCTTAGGTAAGTGAGTTTTGTTCATATGAAATCAACAAGCAATTGTCCCGTATCGCAAGGTTGTGATTTTAAACAGTAAAAACTACAGTCTCCCAAAAACTGACTTCTCTACAGTTATTGAGTGTCTAAAATACATTTGATTCTTTTTCTT
This sequence comes from Avahi laniger, assembly GCA_963575035.1. Lineage (NCBI taxonomy): Eukaryota > Metazoa > Chordata > Mammalia > Primates > Indriidae > Avahi > Avahi laniger. The sequence goes on from CAUYSK010009272.1 coordinate 14,832, forward strand.
GATAAGGGTGACTGATCATCAGGAATAAGCTATATTCTCAGACATGCATGGACAAGTTCCCTTTTAACTGCCATGAAACAACACAGATTCCAATTCAACTGAGAGGTGATTTCTTTTTGGTCTGTTTGGGGGGAAAATATGCAGTGTCTGATGCTAGGCTGTATCAGTGGAAAGAGTCAACAAAGGTTTGCTGGATACCTGCTCTAAATTCAAAAATGTGTTGAATGCTATGGGGAGCACAAAGAAATATAAGAAAAGGTCCTTGCCTTTGGAAATGTTACAATCTAATTAGTAAAATGAGACACATACATAAGAAATAATTCATAAAGAGGAAAATCATATAGTAAAATGATAATCATGTGGAAAAATAATAGTATGTTCAAGGTGTTGAAAAATAAGCATGGGCTGAATTATATAATACTTCAGTTATAAAATAATAATTCAACACTTTGGTCAGGTAATGTGGAATTTCAAAGATAATCAGATATAAACTTTGTTCTCTAGTCTATAAGTTCATAAACTATTTGGTAAAATATTATAAACCAAAATAAAACTATAATACAAGGCAAATTATGTATCTTAAAAGAACTTCTAATATGAAAAATCAAAGGAACTTTCATTCAATAGGTTCTAAATAAGGTTATTTTGAGGGCTGAGGAGACTTTCATTGGGTGGGGAGTGGGGAGAGGTTTCCATGGAAAGGGAATTATGCACATGACCCTATGTGTACACACGTATATGCATGTATTTTTTAAAATTAAGAAAAATTCCCAAAACTTAACTGGTTGTTTAGGGGTTGAGGAACTACAGGACTTTTTGCTTATTTCATAATGCATTTCTGAATTTCTCAAGTTTTGACAGTGTAGAAGCTTTTCTTCACAATAGAAAATACATTTTTCACTTTCAAGGCATTTTGCACACTCTTGGTAACAAAAGATGAAACTGAAACAAAGAACAGATGAAATAAGTATTCTTTTTGTTTTATTTAAGGGAGGGACGAGGTACCTGGGAGTAAAAGTATGTAAGTCACTTTCTTTTCTGTCCAGAGTTGAGATTTGTGTAGCTCTGAACTGTGTTATCATTGATCCCATATCAAGGAACTAATGTCTTCTTCTGTGTTGAGCTGTAAGAAGAAAGTATAGTCCTGAGACCTTTCAAGGCCCACTTCCTGTTGCCTAACCTTTATCAAAGAATATGTTCACTTGCCCACCATTATTCTGTATCATTAGGGGCCTAGCAAAAGCCTTCAATGACCTGTGTCTTAACTCAGGACCCCTAAAAAACAAGCCTGAGAGAAGGCTTAAATGTTGATGCTTCACTGGGAGATGCAATCAACTGAACAGTAAGAGAGACAAAGGAGAATGGGAAGCAAACTTAATGTGATATATTTGCAAGCCAGCTACCATTTCACTAACCACAAAAATACAGAGCTGGTCACTCAGCTGTGCTAACATCTCCAAACAAGCTGCCTAGAAAACTGTGCCTCAGAACCAGTCATCAGAAGGAAAAGGGGGAGAAATTTATCTGATGACTCCCGTTCCCCATGTCCTGACTCCCATTTGATCAGTTTACCCACAGAATCTCAACTCCTGTGCTCTTCCAGTTTACATTATCTAGCCCCTATCAGAAGCTGGTGGGGAAGCCAGGTTTCAGGCCCTGTGGCTTGAAGATTGTTCTGAGTCCAGCGGAAGAGAAAGGAGCTGGGGTCCATGGATCAGATTGGGTCTGGCCTGGGATTGTACCAGGGTAGGTGCCATGGAATCCATTGTAGCAGAAGAAACTATGGTGGTGTTGGCAACAGGGACCTCCCATGAGCCAGTGGCTGAAGGCCCCTAGACATGCAACTTTGAGAGAATCTAAGGTAATGCTTAAAATACATCCAGTATAGCTTGTTATCTTAGCCTGGGTTTTCTCTGAAAAAGCAGAGCCTGAAACAAGGTCCATATGCACATAGTTATTTTGGGATGTGATTCTAAGCAACAGAAATGGAGATCTAGTGAAAGTGAAACAGAAAAGGAGAGAAAGTCAAGGTAAGTGTACAGTCTTGGCTTGGTCATTGCTGTGAGCACCTGGGCCTAAATCCTGCTGGGACCATCTGAGAAGTCATGTAGAATGTGCCTCACCATTGAATGCCTCAGGTACAGAAGAGGGGGCATTTATGGCCTGGCTCCCACACTTCATTAGTCAAGAGTTACCCATGAAATGCTAACACCTTTATACTTGCAGATTGTCCCTATATAGATTCTAGGTGGATTCCCACAAACTTCCCAGGTAACAGAGTCAGAAAACTCTGCTGAGGGGAGGATACATTGGCACAAAACTGGTCACCCCAGGAACAGCTGGGGTAAAATGTAAGCCAAGAGAGTATGAGGAAGGATATAAGAGGTGTCTGCCACCCCTGTCAAAAAGCATTTCAACAGTAGGAATTCTCTTCATTTTTACTTTGAAGAACTTGTTAAATGTTTAATTGTCAATTTGTATTGTTATATTTATATGTTGCCCTATAAATAGGGTGTTTGCATTTTAACAGAAATTAAACCATAAAAAATTTAGGTATGTAAATTAGATTTATATTAAAATAGATAAGCAGGAAACTAAAGTGATTTTTCTTTCTCTTTCCTCTGAAAGAAAAGTCGAGAAAGGAAGCAGCACTAAATGCCATGCTCTGTGCTAGGCACTTTGGAATATTTTCTCTTACCATCAACTCTGTGAGAAAAGCATGGTAATCTAGATATGACTCAGGGCCTCTTTGCACCTCAGAGATTTCAGGTTAATAGTCTCGAAACCCCTTTTCACAGCCTGTGCAATCTGAGCACACTCTGGAAAGTTCCTGTGATTCCAACTTTACTTCCAGTGTCCCTGCTCCTTCATCTGGAAGTGACATTTCCATAAGATCCCTTCTTAGAGAGCAGACATAAGTCATCCCCTTAGTACTTAAAACCCAAAAATCGAAATTACACTCACAATTTCAGAAGTTTAGTTTGAGTTTTCAAAGCTTTAGGAATAATGAAAAGGGGTTACACCCATTGCTGCCCAGGCTTCTTTCCTCTTTCTGAACCTCCTTATACTCTGCTCTCTTCCAAAAGCCTGCTCCACATTCATGACCATCCTCATTGTGCACAGCAGCCTCTGGGGCAGGGAGTGTAGTTCCCTGCATATGACTCTCTTGGGAGCTGTCTGATCTACCCTGTCAGGCTTCCCATCTCCACTAGAGAAAATGACAACTCCACTGAATAAAATCACATCATTTTCACAACATTACATGATTAGTTTAGCCAAGAGAATATATATTGACTGTCTTGTCTATCATACATCAAGCTCTGTTCTAAGAACCACAGATTGAAGGCACTGTCCTTGCCCACACAGTACTCAGAGTTTTGTGGAAGAGACATAATAACATAATCACAATTCAGAATATAAAGTTTAGTAACAAACATATTCAAATAACAGAAGAGATGATTAGTTCTAAGGCAGCCAGCAAGGCTTCCAAGAAGACTTGATGCCTAAAATGCATTTTAAAGGATTAATTGGAATATCATGTGGAGAAGGGAAGGAACAGCATCCCAGAGGCCACATAATTTGTAAAGGCATACAAGTAGGAAGCCCCATGCTATGTTTGAAGGGAATTAACATAGTTTTAAATCAATGGATGAAAAATGTAAATGGAGAGAAGTGTGCAATGGGTTTGGACAGGCAGATGAAGACTAGATGATAAAGTTTGGAGTCATGCTAAGGAGCTTGGACTTCTCCCATTGGTGATGAGGGATAGTAAAAGATTTGAAACAACATGGTGACATAGAAAATTTTCTATCACTCTGGTTACCATGTGCATGATCAGAGACCAATGAAAATGGGGGCAGGGAAAGTCCTGTGGATTCAACCAAGAGGCTCCTGGAATTGATAGATGAATTCAGTAAAGTCTCAGGATATAAAATCCATACACACAAATCAGAGGCTTTCATATACGCCAACAGCAATCATACCGAGAACCAAATCAAAGACTCAATTCCCTTCACAATAACAACAAATAAAATAAAGTATTTAGGAATATATTTAACTAAGGAGGTAAATGATCTCTACAGGGAGAACTATGAAACATTGAGGAAGGAAATAGCAGAGGACGTAAACAGGTGGAAACCATACCATGCTCGTGGATCAGCAGAATCAACATTGTTAAGATGTCTATACTATTCAAAATGATCTACAGATTCAATGAAATCCCTATTAAAATACCAACATCATTCTTCACAGATGTAGAAAAATTGATTTTATGCTTTGTATGGAAGCAGAGAAGACCCTGCATAGCAAAAGCAATTCTAGGCAATAAAAACAAAATGGGAGATATCAATTTACCAGACTTCAAACTTTATTATAAGGCTGTAGTAATCAAAACAGCTTGGTACTGGCACAAAAATAGAGCCATTGACTAGTGGAACAGAACCGAGAACCCAGATATAAAACCATCCTCATATAGCCATCTAATCTTTGACAAAGCAGACAAAAACATACACTAGGGAAAA